>WSFP011349791.1:0-41367 GCA_009831015.1 Picea engelmannii
GATGGGGTGTTGGATAATCTGTGAGATGATATAAGTAGAGTCGATTGCACCAAATTCGAAAGTGTTTGAAGTCAGGAGGAAGATAACTGGAAAAAAATGATGCATTAAGAGAGAATTCTACACAACAAACGTAGACTTATAAATCTTCAACTAACATTTAAATATTGGAGTGGGACAAAAGAAAAAAAAAGGTGAGAATAGTTACAAAACTGAAATGGATCCTAGAATTTCACATCGAAAACCTATATAGGAACAAATTTCATTGGAGAAGCCATAGAGAGCACCTTGATGGCTCCTGGAAGGACTGCAATATTGCAAGTGAGTATGGAAGTCAATGGCACCTAGCAAGCAATCGACAAATTTGATAGTATGGATATTGATGATTTGGGACCTCTAATTCAACACTCTCCCAGAAGAAGTCCTAGCTTGCACATTACATACTTCCTCTGTCAGAGACTTCATGTGGATACTCAATCCCCAAAAGTATGGTGTCGAACTGACAATGATGGTTATATAAGAGATACACTTTTAATCGAAGCGCAAGAGAATACTCAAAATCAACCAAACTTGGATATATTCCTCCATATAAGAGATCTCACGGACTTCGCCTCCCTGTCGAATTTACTTCTTTAAGATTCTAAATCGACATATAGTGATAATGAATTTATGCAATCCCTGAGAGGATGATTTGTATAATATATAGATAAAGCTTTTCATATCAATGATATAACCCCAAGTACAGAATAAATGCAATTAGAGATAGAAAACGGTCTGACTAAAGACCAGTAGTAATCATTGTAGTCGAGTCGAACACTTAGGTTTCGACTCCTCGAAGTAAGAATGTATCGAATTCCTAGTCGACTTCTAATCAAAATATTGCAATAGTTCTAGTTCTGAAAAATCCCAAGAATGTCACAGTGGGCATCAACAATATTCCCATCTATAATGGTGATGAAGATACCAAATGACATTGGTCCATTTGTGAGATATTTTGGGATGCAACTAACATTATTGACGAAGATAATAAAATGGAACAATTTGGTGCCATGCTTCGAGCCAAGGCCCTTACATGGTTCATGAATTTCATAGACAATCAACAATGATCAAAGGAAAAAATAAAACAGAGTTTCCTCACATTCTTTAAAACACAAGATGTAAGCCACTTGGTTGGGAAAGAACTAAACTAGATCAAACAAATTTTAGGTAAAACCGTTCGAGAATATGATAAAAGATTCAGAGATGTACTAAGTCAAATTCCTTATGTAATAGAATAAATATTACTTGTACAATGGTATGTGGCAGGACTATTACAAAACATTTGAGCTCCATTATGAATGTACGAAATTAAGTCATGTGAGGAAGCATTGAAAAAACCTCACCGCATAGAGATGGACAATGAAGGAGGATAAACTTCCTCAGCAATCGAGAAAAGACTAGAAGAAAAAATCGTAGAATTACAATAGTCCATAAAAAAAAAGTCCATTTCACGAAACAAACTTTGGTGCACCATTTTCTCCAGTGAAGGAAATACAAACTACTACTGCAAATTCAATGACGCACTAGATCTAGCATATCGGTAAAATATTATCTGAGGAAACTATTCAGGATAACTGTTTGGGGTTGCATACTATTCTCTTCGATGGGAAAAAGGTTGTCAAAGAAAATTTCGATAGATCATTGGTCTTCATACTTCGGGATGTTATTATAACATTCACACAAGATACTCTCCGATGAAAATTCTTTGATATAAATCATTCGATAATCCTTTCAACATTTAGACTTTATAAGAGTGTTCACTAGATGCATGCTTGTCTTTTACAATTAGGAATTTCCAAATAGTGAAGTTCTGATAGCCCCTGGACTTGGTTAAATACATTCACATTTGATCTATCAACCTGGGAGAGTCCCTTAAATAGAAGTTATTATTAGTTTTATCTTGAGGAAAGGGGATAATGAGACTCTTAGGAAAACTTAAAAGGATCATCGACTAGTGTATCTATCCTTCAATAAGTTGGAATTGCATAGAGATAATAGTAGTTCCTCTGCAAGTACCTAGCTAATTTAGTAGTGAGAAAATATCCTTGCTTAAAATTTTGATAGGGGGACCCATTGGAATTCCTTGGAATAGGGAATTTCAATGCGTAGTTGTGGGGGGCACAACAAAGTGAAACTTACTAGGAAGAACCAGTTGTCTCTTCCTTAATATGTACCTTCAGGTTGTAATAGTTATTCAAGTCCTAGTCTGTATAAATTACAGTTTTTCATGTACTATGGACCCCACATCATCTATATTTTACTACTGAAAGATAGGACAATTATGAAAACTCATAGATGTCCCTTGGAGTAATTTTCTGTGAAACTGAATGAGTTTGATTCTTTTAATTTCAAAACATGCACATGAACCTCAAGAAGGTGTGACACCACAAAGGGGTATTTGTGATCGACTTTGTGCCGATGTATTTTCCTCATCTATCTTATCTAAATATTTCTTCACTGCTAGCAAGCATCCATATCCCCGACGAAGATGCCTCGATATCATACAAGCATGGCCGCACTATTAGCAAGTGTCCATAGCCCTGACAAGTTTACTTGTACTTCCCACACAATTTTACAATGCTTTCAACTTCCTCCAACTTCTTTCTTTATATTCACCCTTATATATTTGAAATATAGGCATTGATTTTGAAAATTAGGTGTTAAGGAAGTGGGTTGATATAAGAGTTTCTTTGATATGATGGCCAAGTCAATACTTTTTCCTTATGGGTCTACCTAGGGAAATTTTAGGCAATATCACTGTGTTTATGTGGAGTGGGAGAAATATCACAGGTATTCCTCAAAGGACACCTTTGGTTGTCAACTTATCCTCACTGTTAAATCCCACAAGCTTAGTATGAGAGTGATAACACATGCGCGGGATCCTATTTTCAAAAATAACCAGGTGAACTTTACTTCTCACAACCTTAGGTTTCCTTAATATTGATCAGGACCAGTAAACTTTTTTTAAGTCTCACCATTTCATGTATTTTGTGAATCTTATTTATCTGTGTAGGATTTATTTCCCATTTTTTTATCATTCAAAATCCCACTTACAAGGGAACATGAATTTAATCCAATATGTAATCTTACTATTATGTTGGAAGATACACAGGAATAGCAAGGATGAATCAACAATTTCCTATTTAGGAAAGTGAAATAAAAAATAAAATAAAAAAGATTAACAAAATTGTACATTCTAATTCTAAAGGGATTGCAAAAAGGACTTGAAAGGATAGCATAAATAAAATAGACCTTGTATGTACAAAGCTATATCACCCTATGTGATCATCAGAAATATTTCTTGATAATTTGACCATTGTCATGGAGCTCCTCAATCTCCCCCTCCAATGTTTTAAGAATAAAGGTTATCAAACCAATATTTTCATAAATATGATATGGTCCTAGCCATAATTGTTGGAAATTAGTGTGTTTTCCTTTCATTTCATTGGATTTGTCCAACTTGAGAACTAGATCTCCCTCCTAGAAAAATTTATTACCTACTGAGGTTTTATCGAATCAACACTTTAACAATACTTGATGTTGGATTAATTTTATTTTGGATTTTTCTTTTTCTTATTCTAGTTTGAGGAGAGTATTTAGTCTTTGTTGCATGATGGGACATTCCTCTTCTTGGACAACCAGAGATAAATGTAGAGAAGGAAGGAAAGTATGAGTTGGAAAAATAACTTCATGTCCATATAATAGGAAGAAAGGAGAGTTCCCTAGGGAAGATTTGGGTGTTACTCTATTATCCCATAGAGCATTTGGTAGGGATAAATGCTAGTTCATGTGATGGTTTGTTACAATATTTTAAAGAATTTTTATCATATTTTTGTTAGTGGATTATGCTAGATCGTTTCCTTAGGGATAAGAATTTGTTGTATATTTCATTTTGATGGTATTTTCAAGAGAATATTCTATTAGTTTTAATGAAGAAAAGTTCTTAGCGTTATCAAACACCAAATATTAAGGAACACCAAACATGGTTGCAATGTGAGATTCAAGGAAGGATATCTCCTTATTTTCATTTACCACTTTGAGAGGTATTGCTTATCTCTAGTGTGTAAAATATTCTATTGCAGAAAGAATGTACTTGTGGAGCTGGGACGAGTTGGGATTAATTTCCCCGATTATATCCAAGCCCCATTTATGAAATGGGTAATCAATTGAGACATGTTGGAAAGGGAATGCATGTTTCTTCTCCCTTCCAGTTGATTTCTAGTATTCCTTACATTTCATTGCATACGCATGAGCATCTCTAAACATAGTGGACCAATAATAACCTACCCTGAGAATTTTTTGTTTTGTGGAATTTCCTCCAGCTAGGCCATCATGTAGTTCTACTAATACCTTTTCTACATCAACTTTCTTTAGGCATCTCAAGAGGATGTCGCCATAGTTCTTTATGAATAGAATCCCTTTAACAATTTGATATTGGGGTTATTTAAGTATGAGGTATCTCTTATTTTCTAGGTTCTAGGTATTGTGGAGCACTACCATGGGTTAAATAATACTTCATTTCATAGTTCCATGGATCAGTGGTGACATGGATGTAGCAAATCTCTTCTTCAAGTAGGTTTTCTTCCTTGTAATGTTTACCTTCACCATCTTCACTTCATGTTGTTTCAGTTTCAAACTTACAAAGTCCCTACCCCATAATAATATTTTTAGGTCTAATATCGAGGATGTATTCTTGCAAGGTTGTCATCCAATTAGCTCTCTTTTCTCCTAAATATTTCTGAACCAAAAAGTTTCTAACAACAGGGTACGACACCACTACTTTGGTTTTGGATTTCAGTAGTATGGCTGGAAGTGCTTAACTACCTTGAAGAATATATAGGGTTGCTTCTCTAGTTTTGGATAGTCAAACTCTTCTCCCTGCAATCCCTACTCATAAAAGAAATTGAGAACTCGTTACCATCATCATTATTTTGGGTGAGGATTGTTGCAAATGCAATGTCAGAGGAAAAACTATATATGATAAAATCTTTGTGGAAGTCTAGACTTAATAATACTGGGGATTTTTCTATTTCCTCTCTGATCCTTATAAATTATTCATTTTCCTTGGGGCCCCATTTATAATCAATGTTTTTCTTTATCATGTCTTGGAGAGGTTTTACAATTTCAACAAAATTGGGGACAAATCTTCTCACAAAGTTAATTTTTCCAAGAAAGGATTGCATGGAATTCTTGTTGTAGGGAAATGAGATTTTAGAAATAGCCTTGATTATTTTAGGTTCTATCATCATCCTGGCCTTAGACACAACAAATCCCAAAAATTTCCCTTCATTTACAACAAAAACGGATTTCCTAGGATTGAGAGATATACCATATCTTCTACACATGTCAAATATCTTTCTCAAATTATGAGTGTGGTCCTTTTTATCTTTGGAAAATACAATCACTTCATCAAGATACACTACCACACAATTTCTAATCAACCCTCTAAACACAATATCCATAGCCCTTTGGAAATTTCCCCCCGCATTGATTAGCCTAAATGACAATTTCATATATGCATATGTTCCCCACTTGGTTCTAAAATCAGTTTTTAATTGATTGTTATGAGAAACCAAGACTTGATTGTAACGTGAAAATCCATCTACAAGGGATATCATCTCAGAACCGGAGACACATTGTAATATTTGTTCCATAGGGGGTACAGGGTAGTTGTCTTTCTTGGATTCCCTATTTAAGTTTATCAAGTCCACACATAATCTAATGTCACCATTCTTCTTCCTAATAGGGACCAAGTTGGCTACCCATTGAGTATGTCTAATAGATAAAATAATTATTTTCTCCAATAGTTTATTTAGTTTTTCCTTTACTAAAGGTTCCAAATTCAAATGCATTAAAAGGGTTTTTTTTTAGGCTTCACGGGAATGATGTGCTAAATAATTTTAGTTTTGTATGTCTTAACGTCATTGTATTTCTAAGAAAAGATGTCTTTATACTCCTCAAAAAGTTTGATAAAGGCTTGTTTTTCAGCTTGGGAGCATTTCTTGCTAAGGTTAATATTCTTTGGTCTATTATCTATGTTGAGATTAATCACCTCAAACTGCATTGATGAACCATTTATTTTGTAGTTGGTGACCCTCATAAAATTATCTTGAAGATCATATAGTTTCTTGAGTCTTACCACAGGATTTGGAATGTTATTTAATAGAGTTATGTTATCCTCATTTGTATGGTCAATTGGCCCTTCCATGTGTGAATTCAAACCTTGATCATGCTCGCATTCATTAGTGGAAGAATCTTTGAAATTATCTTTCATATGCAAAAACATAATGATCTATTGATCATCATCTAAGGCCCTCTAATTGGTTATGTTTTCAGGAATCGAGGGCATGCACAATAATTCCATATAAAATGTGATATAAAATGTGTCAGGAATTATACCTTATGATGGAATTAGTTTGGATGCAACATTAGATAATAAGTTTGCATCATAATTTAAAGAACAAGGGATAGGACTAATATTTAATGCATTAAATTTTTTAAGCAAGTCCTACACCTCTTGTTGGTAGTGCTTAAGATTACTATAAAGGAAATGAATAGTGTTTCTTACCTGTCTTATCATGATTTCCTAGTCACCAAATACCTTTATCAATTTCTCCTTCATGTCCACTGCCTTCCTCAATCTTTGGATAAGAGCTTCATACTCAGCAGTGTTATTGGTGCATTGGAATTCAAGTCTACATTCAATCAGAATTATTTTACCTTTAGGGTCTTTGAGTATGCAGCCAACACCTGCACCTTCATCGGAATTGGTGTTACACACCTAAGTGTCACACTACCAAATGCCACACTTAAGTGTCATAAATACTATACACCTAAGTGTCACACATCAAATGTTGCACCTAAGTGTTGAAATTAAGTGTCACAACTTCATCACCATGAAGAAGTGTTTGTCATGACCCCTAGACAACTTGTAAGGGAAACCTATTAGTTTGGAGGTCGAAATACTACCTTTATTCTTGATATTTTGTCCTTGTTTGAGCTTCATCACCCACCCTTCCATATACAAGGAGGGATAAACCCCGATCATCGCCCCCCAAGAGTTTATTCCAGAGAGATAATCCCCTGTTCATCGCCCTGTGCATAGTTATGAGGGGGTGATGAAGTAGTTGCAACCATCATTCCTTGATTTGTGAGGTTGTTTCTAGGAGATTCCAGTTGGTTAAGGGATTGGTTGGATCTACCCCCTATTCAAGGCAAGGTCAATCTTGTTGGTTGATACAAATCCTCATTTGAAAAAATCCTCTCCTCAAAACTATCCTATGGTTGTGATGCCTCAATGCCTATATAAGTGGAGGTCATTCTTGAGTGAAAGGGGAGATAATTTCATAGTATAATACTTATGATCTTGAGACATTCAAGAGAAGGGAGGAGAGAACTTAGGGAATCATACTTATGATTGTGTGAGATCCAATGGGTTGGAAGGAGAGCTTGTAGGAGCTGTTGCAACATCAAGATTGAGATTGTAAGTTCTTCATTGTTATTTTATTTCTATTAATACATAACTTGGCCTATTCCTCTCATGCCTATGTGTTCAATATATGCATATCTATTGTTGTCTAATTCATCATATATATATATATATATGAAGGTTTTTCGTTGTTCCTTGCAATTCTTTTCTTGCACATAGGAGCTTGGACATCAAGATCAAAGGTTGGAGCAGTGAGGAAAACCAATGTAAAAAGGTAAGTCATACATCCCTCTCTTCTCATTCTAATTGTTGAAATAGGTCTAGGAGGAAAGTAGTACACCATTTTTTCCCTTTTGTCTTGGATAAAAAAGGGGCCATGATCCATGGGGGGTTTCACCTATCCCCAGGGGGGAACTTTACTACAACATAAAATTGGTGACTTCACTAGGGATGTTCTCTTGATTTTTCCTTGGTTTCGATATTTTTGAATTGTTTGTTTCTTGATTTCTGATGGTATGCTTTTGATTTCAAATCTCCCCTTCCCTCATCATCATTGGGAAGTATGTTGATTTAGCAACCTAATCTTCTTTAAATTTGAGCAATATTTTCATCTTTCCAGACTTCATCCCTCCCTTTTAATGGACTACATAGCGATAATATCTTGATCATCACCCTCTATCATTTTCTTGGGGAGCGATGAACTATTGATCATCACCCTGTTTGCAGTGTTTAAGGAGTGATATTATTTTTTCTGGGTGAATTTTGAGGTTGTTTTGCCTCTATTTTGTCATATTTTTGTCTCAGGCCTCCTCATCAGAGTCTCTTCTTTTTGTATGAGGATTTGATTGCTTAGGATTGAATGGTAATCATTGTCTTAATCCTCTTTGAGTCTCTTTTTATTTTCAATTTTGTTTGAATGTACATCACCATCTTGGGTTAACTGTGATTCTTAGATTGTGTCTTTGGCATATTTGGTTGAATGACACTTAGTATAGATCTGTAATGTTCTAAAATTTGTTTCAAATTTCTGAAACTGATCTTTTTAGTTTGCATTCAAATCTCTTTTTCAAATTTCTGAAACTGATCTTTTTAGTTTGCATTCAAATCTCTTTTTCAAATTGAAAATTGCACTTGTGTTTTGGGATTTTGTTTGTTTATGACCTATTATAAAATTGGTTTCTTATTTTGAGTGGAAAGTATTGAGATATGTCTTTCATTTGAGTCATTTTGATGCTTGTCAACCTACTTGATTGCATTTTTTGGTTTGCACTCTTTTGTTGTGTGATCCTTCGCATTTTCATTTAGTTATTTTCATCTCATTTGAAATAAAGAAAACAAAAGAAGTTGCACTAGACTTTTTCATTGCATTTGAAAGCATTGGAAAACCAAAAAGTGATTGCATTCTAGTTCCTTTGACTCATATATCAAACACCTTTTTCATTCAAAGAGTAGTTCATGTTTCTTTCATTGAATGTTACGCATGTTTCTTTGCTTGAGACCTCTTTCTCCTTTCTGTAGATAGGCGTCATCGAAACTAAAGATTGCATTTCATTCATTTTTTTCTTTTGAAGTCTTATTGGAGTCAGAGTGTTAACACCATATAGTCCACTTCCATTTACGCTTTTGAGTAACAACAACCATTAAGGGAACAAGGTACCTAATCTAAAATCAATTAGAATTTTTCTTTATTATAAAACGATCACAAGTCTATGTTATAGGGCATTAGTTGTAGGGTGGAGAGTGAATTCTCCAAGGCCACTGAAACAAAACTAGGAACAATAATGAGTGAAAATAAATTAGTAATGTGAAGTGTTTCTTGGGAAATCTCCGCTAACACAAGATTCAAACGATAGGAGAAGTTGAGAATAGTGCTTGGACCAGTTCCCAACACTCTCTCTCGATGGGGTTATGCGAGTCAAGGGGGAAATCTTAGTAGTGGAAACTCCTTGAGGTGACACCACTATCTGAGTTGCTTAGGTTATAAGACATTTGTCTTATATTTCCTGCCCATTCATATAATCCCTCTCCCATGACCATTTTACCCAACCACCAAGCGCGAAGTGGTATCCCTAGTTTTTTTTCCTAGGTGACTGCAATGGTGGTACTGGCAGTACCTAAGATAGACATAAAACACATGATTTTGGCTCCTTATGAGGGCATTTGGTTTCATTTGGTACTTGCACCTCTAGAAGTGCATTACAGAGTAAATGTGGGTAACTTTCTCTCATTTCTTCGTCGATGGCCTCTTCTCTCATCTCCGAAAAATCCTTACTTCATCTCTCTATGTTAGAAGAGAGTTGTTTTATTTCTCTTATATTATAGGAATTTGGTAGTGCGTGCTATTTGATTTAGAAGACCCTAGGTTGAGTATGTGTCTGTTACAACAGTTTCAAAGCCTTCCAATCAAGGAACCCCTTTTGCATGGGAATCCTCGTCCTTTACATTGTTTTGGAAGTATTGGTCCTCCTTACATTGCTACATTGAGTCTTCCTAGATTCACTATAGGGTTACCAATATGGTCATTTTCCACTCCAATGATCCCAAATGCTACCGGTGCCTCGAATGCAAGCCCTCCACCTCAAGAACATCAACCTCCTATTGACTCTTTTCTTTATTTACCTATTGGTTATTCTTCCCTTTCTTTGTCCATGTCTGGTGAAAGTTGTGATGCTAATAACCAGGCGGCTAAGAATGAGAAGAAAATGAAGAGAAAGGAGAAGAAAAATAAGCAACGAGGCAATCAACCATCAACTATTAATCATGTTGGGAGTGTTTATATGTAGAGCATAGGTCACAAACCCAAGTTCCCTTGCAATATTTGTAAGGGTGATCACCTTCTTAACCATTGCTTTGGTATTCTGAAGGTTTTAGAAGTGTTGTCTTAGGGTTCCCAACAACACGTGTCACCATCCTCTGCAAGTCATGATAGTGACAGTTCATCGACCAATGATAATAAGGTTAGGGGTAAAAAAGGTAAATTCAAGTTTCCTTGTAAGTTATGCAAGGGAATTCATCGTACTTATCATTTCCCTCGTATAGAAGAGGCTTCACAATTGCTGGAAGATAGTGTCATTGCCTAAAAAAAACCTTTAGTTTCTTCCCCTACCCAACCTCTGGTTGATAAATTGGTCAATACAATTTGATATTTGGTTGACCCCACTCTTCCCTCAGAGTGTGAATTGAATACCACTAATGTTTTCTTTGTCAGTTCATATTGTTCTAGACAAGGGGACATCATGTCCATTTCAACAGAACCCCGTCCAAGTACTGAGTTGATTTCCTTTGATTGAAATAGTCTAGCAAAACCTCATCTTCCTTCGAGTATCCCTTTCCATATAATTGTCCAAGTTGCTAATAAGTACATATATCGCACTATCGTAGATGAAGGGGCCTTTGTTAGTATTTTATCCTCAATTACTTGGCAAGATTTAGGTTCTCTTGAGCTTCTTCCTGTTTAAACACACATTGACACTGAGAGGGGGGGGGGTGAATCAATGTCTTGAACTTTTGGAAAATTCTCACACTTTCTCATATTACTTAGATTAACTGAATAACATATATGTATTTAATTACTTATTCATGAATATATAACAGTTACAAAACCACAAATTGTATAAAGAAGAATAAATATCATTTATTTATTAAACTTGAATAAGTACATATGATTCCAATCGTCTAACTATTCAACACTGATTGAATAAGAGAGATCTAACTCTCAGATACAAGACCCAACTTGTAGTTCTCAGATCCAACTGAGATGTGAGGAATCCAACCCTCATAAAAATACCCATCTTGTAAACAGACACCGACCTGGTAAAGAAAGAATTTTCATTCAATCCATTGTATTTATATTTGATCCACTGAGAAACTTTTTTTCCAACACAAGATTTTGTTTATATAGTTGTTCAAAAGGTGTATGACATTGAAACAATGTGTCTTTCAATGCACCTCTTCATTTGAGTAATAATAATGTTATTTTAATAAAAACTTTATTTCTTTATTATTATTCATAATCCTTCATATCATGTTTATTCTCCCATTGATTAAGTAATCAATTCTCCATTCTCCCTTTTCATTTTCACATTTCACAATACCATGGGAAAATATTGGTCTAGATTATTTTTTAGAATGAAATGAAAATAGAGATATTACAATGAAATACACATAAATATTTCCAGAAACAGAGAAATACAATAATACATTATTTATATTAATTAAATAAATGTACAGAGACTGTAAAATACAGAGTGAAAGACTTGCTAGAATGGTGGCAGCTTAGCTATGAGAAGATATGTGACAGCTACTCGCATTCACAAGAAGATGATTGTTACAATGAGGCTCCAAAGGAATTTTTAACATAAAGAAAATCCAAAACCCTAACCCCGAAAGATGAAAATCCAAAAGGTTTGTGGGCCCTGATGGGGGTAGTTGATACGTCAACCTCCCGAGGGAGTAACTTTTGCATACGATCTATGTTTGGGGCGCTAGATACATCATTGGAAAGGTCTAACCGAGAAGAACAAATTTCAATTGGCCCATGCTATTTTCTTAAGCAGTCTCTTGTGCCCCAAATCCAAAAAAAATCGCTTAGGGCCTCAAAACGACCCCAACACTTTGGGACCTGAAAAACTGTCGAAAAACTACCAAGGTGGAAAATTGTTTTTCAAGCCAGTGGAATAGGTGGGTGGCCATCGATATCCACCTAGATCAATCCTCCCTCATTAGGAAGAAATGGTATCCATTGAGTTGATTTCCAGGGGGATTGGGGGAAGCATTTGTTGAATTTGAACCTTGATGAGCTACTTGCCTTGCTGGAGAATTTGCGTTGATTAGCTTGTTGAAGGTTGTCACGAACCTGTGGCTAGAAGGGTTGGACCTTTTTAACCAATCTGGCTACATGAGATAATTGTGTGAAGAAGGAATCCTTGTGCTTTTCTTTAATATTTTTTACCTACTTTTGTTGGCCAGAACGTGCTTGGACTGAGGTTGTAGTGGTTGTGGTATTATTCTGTTCACATTTTGAACAGATTGTGAAGAAGCTAAATTTTGTAGTATGAGATACTACCTTTCAGTACTATTTAGGTGGGACATAAGTCAAAACTACCTCTGGTATCCTGTAGAGATGACCCCCCAGAGTAACAATGACACTATGGGGTCAAGACACATAAATAGCATGGCGCTTCCACATATATGGCTGGCCAAAAAGAACACCATGGACATCCAATGGGGAAAAATCACATAATACCTCATTCTTGAAGGGTTGGATGCCATAGGACATGCGACACTGTTGGCTGACACAGAGATCTTGTCCTTGGCGAAGCCACCCGATGTTGTATGGTTGTGGGTGTGGTGTAGTAGGCAATCCCAACTATTTGACGACCTCTGCTAAGATGAGGTTCTTTTGGATTCTACTATCAACAATAAAGTGCAGCGGGGTCCCCTTCACCCACATATTTGAATGAAAAAGGTGCTCCCCCTCTTCAGGATCTATTGGTTCTTTTGGTTGAATTGTTGTGGTCGCGACAGTAGCAATGGGGTCTATGTTGATGATCTATCTTCTTTGATTATTTTCTTAATCAGATTGTGAATCATGGTTCGGCTCATTTTATTTGATCTCATCCACAAATGATTTTTTTGAGCGACATTCATCAGTGTTGTGCCAGGGGGTTTTTTGGAAATCACACCACTTTCTAGTGTCCTTCTTCATCTTACTGTGACCCTTCTTTTCATGTGGTTTGGACTCATTTTTGAGAGGTTGTTTGTTAGGGTCGTCTTTATCATACTTTGGTTGTTGTGTATTTGTAGACCCAAACTCTCGCTTGTTCTAGTGCGTACATTTCTACTCAATTTTAACAACATATTGATAAGCAACACCCATTGATGAGATGTCCAGAAAATCCATTTCATTTTGGATGTATCTGTGTAGAGCCCCATGGTATTTCAGAACCAAATGTCGCTCAGATTCTTTGATACCCAGCTTGGTGCGCAAGGTATGGAAGGTATTAGTCAACTCCGACACTACTTGTCCCCTCTCTTGTTGCAATGTGGTCCATCTCATGTATTGGTTGTCATAGTTTCCAACAGGGTAATATTCTTCCTTGATCGCATCCACAAAAAAATCCCAAGTCGGCTCAACCCCATATATTCCAGACTCCTCTGTGGAACTTTTCTCCCAGTAAGTTTCCCACCAATTTTTGACATGGGGGAGAGCCTTACGGAGTGTGAAGGTGATCTTTTCCCTGTCAGAGAAATTATGAACAAAGAAATAACCTTCTAGCAGATTTAACCATTTTTCTAGGGCATCTGCATCTATTTGTCCTTCAAATACGGGAATATCAAAATTAACTTGTACCTTTAAAGGAAAGGTGCCTCCAAATTTGTCGTTTGATGAAGACACACATGTTGTTATCAGCAAACGTTGAAGGATGTGGGAAAAATTCTCCATCATTTCATCCCTCTGTCCTATGAGATCTTGCTCAAGCAACATATTAATAGAATCTTCTGCTCCATCATGTTTCTTTTCTTCCACCATGGAGGGTTTCTTGGGCATGCAATATCGATTGTCCTCAAGAGAGACAAGCTCGATACCCAACTTGCTATACTCGAACCTCTTCGGGGACATGCACTGAAAAAACGATCAAGAGAAGCCTACTCCAATACCACTGATTCGGATTATTTTTTAGAACGAAATGAAAACAAAGATATTACAATGAAATACACATAAATATTTTCAGAAACAAAGAATACAGTAATACACAATTTCTATTAATTAAAGAAATGTACAGAGACTGTAAAATACAGAGTGAAAGACTTGTTAGAAAGGTGGCAGCTTATCTCTGAGAATATATGTGACAGCTACTCGCATTCGCAAGAAGATGATTGTTACAGTGAGGCTCTAAAGGAATTTTTAACATAAATAAAATCCAAAACCCTAACCCCAGAAGGTGAAAATTCAAAAGGTTTGTGGGCCCTTATGGGGATAGTTGATACGCCAACTTCCCGAGAGCGTAACTTTTGCATACGATCCTCGTTTGGGGCGCTTGATACATCATTCAAAAGGTCTAACCGAGAAGGACGAATTTCGACTAGACCAAGTTAGTGCCTTTGGTATTTTTCTAGGCCCCAAATCCCAAAAAACGTCAGTTAGGGCCTCAAAACAGCCCCGGAAGTTTGGGACCCAAAAAACTGCCGAAAAAACTGCCAAGGTTGAAAATTGTTTTTTGAGATGGTGTAATAGGTGGGTGGCCACAGATATCCACCTGGATCAAATACCATGGGTTTTTAAACCAAGGTAAAATACCATTTAACTTTTTTACTTTTTACGTAAATTCATTTTTTTTCTTTTTATATTTTAATACTCATTTTCATGTAACTTTATTTTTTATTTTGAATTTACTTTTCACATAAAGTTACATTTTTCATTATTTTACTTTCATATTTATTTTTATTTCCATTTAACATTTTCCTCTTTTGTATTTATACTCCATATATTAATATTAATATTCTCCATTAATATTAACCTTTATATTAATATTCTCCATTCATATTTAATCTCCGTATATCAATATTAATATTCTCCATTAATATTAACATTTATATTAATATTATTCATTAATATTTAATCCAATTATATTTATATTAATATTCTGCATTAATATTTTTCCCCAAGGTGTAGGGAAGTCGGTGACAGAGTGTGTTGTTAACGCACTCTGTGATGTTAAAGTCGTCGGTTTGAAATATGTTGGGCCAAAAAATCCAACCATGTTAAGGGTTGGTGTGGCTCAGGTCGGGTGCGATCCCTGAGTGATTTTGACGGCTTAGATTCCTGTGAGTCATGGTTTCTCAGCCACATGCTAGTCCCACAGGTCATAGACAAACTAGCAAACAAAAAAAAAAAAATCTACATTAATATTTAATTCAATTTATCATATTGTATCTTTCACATATTCCCTTCTTTTCTATATCAATCCCTCTTCCATTTGATCACATTTATGGATCAAATCCTTATTTCGATCCTTAGTCAATTCATATGAATTCCTTCTTAATCCTTCTCTATAGATTCTTCCGCTGAAAATTATCTTCCATAGCAATTCCTTCGATAACATCATACGGTTTCTTCTACCTCCATTGTATACTGTATCTAGACTTTATTGTCGATTCTTGTATTTAAGTCCTCAAATTCCTTTCACTAGGTCCATGTCTTCATATTGTCGCGAACTGTAACCAAGTGCTTCTCCAAAAATGCTTATTGTTCAAAACATGCTAACTTCATCTAGGTACTCATTAAGTTCCATATGATCAACGGATATTCCCTTAGATTGTGGCATTATCCCTAATCACTCGTGATTCCCACATAACCAAATTCATAACCCAGGGCTACACAACTGAGCGTTAGCAATTTCTAGACTAACTTAATCAACGATGTGGACTTAATCATTCGTTGGATGGACAATCCCCATCATTTTGGGGGCTAGCTTCCTATCTTGAATCCTAATGTTGTTGACCTCAAAATAAACCTCTAATCGACACATGGTTTTGTGATCGACGACCCACAATATTTCGGGGGGTCTGCCCCATGTTAAAATCTTCGCACCTTCGCTATGAAAAATATTTTTCCACCGTTGATTGAACCTGTGGTCAGACAGCTGGAACTACATCACGTCGTTTTTCACCACCATTAAATCTACGACAATGTTTTAATCCAGGATTGGACGAACGGTTAATTTTATTTCTCCTTCTACCATGAGATCTAACAATCCTTATTCAACCTCTTCGTGATTCGACGGTTAGCGTCAATCTAACTCTACAACCCATGATTATAGACTTCTCCTCGATCTAACGGTCATCTTTTATTCAGTCTTGATCGGATGTTCCCTATGTTTAAGTTCTGTATCCATATTTTACAGAACTCTTCTTCAAAATTTATCCCGAGATTTATTCATTCTCTCATCTTCAATCAAGCGTTCTAGGCTTCACTTAGATCTATCTCCCTTCATTAATTAGATCTATCTCACTTAGATTTATTCATTACTTCTTTGTACTCCTTTGTATCCCAATGTAATATTCCATCAATAGAAATATCTCAAAGCCAATCCATTATTTGACTTATATCTTCAGCATCCTCAACATTCTCATTCTCGCTCAGGTTCACACTAGTGAACTCCTTCATCTTTCTCCATATTTATAATTGCTTAAAACAATTGTTCCTCTGTAATATCTCTTTATCCTGAGCATTTCTTCATACTTCCTCTATATTCAATAGAATTTAAATTATGTGTTGCCATGACTTATAGTTTATCCTTTGATACCACTCATTAAGCATATCCTTATTATTTCTTGTCTGTCCATGTTTGAGTATTGTCCATGTTTGATTCATGTTGCCATGAATGACAACACACAATCAATAATGCCAACGGTCCCATCCACTAATCATCTACTCAATTTTAATAGAATACCTAGTGAGCCTTTAGGGATCCTTCCTCAGCTACCCACCACCTTAGTAAGGAAAACAAATTGTATTGATGTCATGGTATTCCAAGGCCCCTTGGATTTTAATTTTCTCCTTGGACAGGGACTATGTTTATGCTATGAAAGTTTTAGTGTCCACACTCTTTCAAGTGATGCATTTTCCCCATGATAAGAGAATAGTGACCCTTGATCAACTTTCATTTATTAGTCTTGATCATTGTATGATTGTTGACCATATGAATTCCATGAATGTTCCTTACATTCAAGTGGTTTATCCCCTGTCACATATCAATTATGTGGCATTATATCCCATGCATTTAATTGTTAATGAGAAGGAGCCTCTCATTGTATGTTCATCTTTTTTGCATTTATATCTGTCAGTTGACATGGTAACTCCCTCACTAGGGACATTAGAGCATGTTCTCCCCCCTATTGATCCGAATGAATTTCTTGACATGTATTCCTTCCAGAGAATTTTTCTTCTGTCTGATGAAGACCTCTTGGAATCCATGGTCAAGGTCCATGAACATAATTTGCTTTGTGTCAATATCGTTAAAAAGTGAAACAGATAACCATGAACATAGTTCATTGTTCATGTCAATCTCGTTAAAAAATGAAATAGACCACCCTCCAATTGAGTCGAGTCTTCCACTAGATCTAGTACATGAACCTTCATTTCCTCAACCTTTGTTTGTTGATCTTATTTCTTCCTCTCTCTTTGGTGAACCTATTTCTATTAGTATCCAGGATTCTAATCAAATTTAGAAGAAGAGTCAGTGGATGAAACGAATCCTAGGAGGCATGTCTCCAGCCTTTGGACATCATGTTAGAGTTAAGCCGCTAACTTCTACCAATCATGTTGGGGGAAAAGTACGAACCTCTAGACATTATGTTGGGAAAAAATTCATAGATGGGTATCACTCAAAATATCAACCTATGGACATCGTGTTTGGAAGAAAATCATCAATGGGTATCACCCCAAGCACAATTTCATTCTCGATTTCAAGCTCATTTAAAAATTAAACCAACCCAGAGCATAGTTTCATTATTTGTTTCAATATCATGTGAAAATAAAACATAAACCTTGAGTTGATACAGGTGGATATTGATGGCCACCCACCTATTCCAACTGGCTCATCTTGGAAGTTTTTTCAGTTTGGTAGTTTTTTCCTAGTTTTGGAGTCTTTAACTTCTGGGGCCATTTTGAGGCCCTAAATAGTGTTTTTAGGGCTTGCCACATTCAAATTGTAGACAAAGTTAATTTTTTATGGAATAATGTGTAGTCCTCGGATAGACCTTTCCAACGTTCTCTCATGCACCTAAAACAAAGATTGTATGCAAAAGATACAACCCCAGGAAGTTGATGTACCAACTTACCCCAACGGGGCCCACGTGAATCTTGGCGCTTCATCTCCTAGGGTTAGGTTTTTGGATGTCTAGGGTTTTGTAATTCATGTTTATTGTAAAAATAATTTCAGAGACTCATTGTACTCATCTTCTTGTGAATGAGCGCATCCATCACATCTCTTCTTGGAGACAAGTTGCCACCATTCTAGCAAGTTTGTTTCCAGTCTGCATTTTACAGTTTCAACATATTTCTTTATTGAATAGAAGCCAATTTTACTATATCTCTATTATTTTTCATTATGTCTCTTTGTTAATAATAATATGTGTTCATTTCATTCTTCTCATAAAATATGGATCAGTGGTATCAGAGCAGTCTACTCCTTGTCGTTCTTAGTGCATGTCCCCGGCGAGGTCAGGGTATAAAGAGTTTGGTCTCCAGCTTGTTTCTCTGGAGGAAAAGAGCTCTGCACGCCCAAGAAACCTTCCATGGTGGGAGAAAATAAAGACAATGGGACAGGAGATCCTTTCAAACTATTTATCAAGGAATCCATCGTGCAACAAAGGAACGAGATGATGGATAACGTTGCGCAAATCCTTCGATGGATACCAATAGGAGGCACATCTTACTCGAGAAGAGGCGCCACCCCCTTCAAGGTATAGATCAACTTTGATATTCCTATATTTTAAGGTCAAATAGACGCAGATGTTGTAGACAAATGGTTGAATCTGCTAGAAGGGTATTTTTCTATCCATAACTTTTCAAATAGAGAAAATATTACGTTTGCGCTCCTCAAAGTCGTCCCCCATGTCAAATATTGGTGGTATACTTTCTGTGAGGAAAATGCAACAAAGGAACCCTCATTATTTACAGTAGCACTCTCCTGGGATTCCTTCATGGATGTTATTAAGTAACAATACTACTTTGTTGGAAGTTATGACAACCTGTATACAAAATGGACCACACAGTGGCATGAAAGGGACCAAGTAGTGCCAAAGTTCAAAAATATCTTCCATACCTTGCACACAAAGTTGGGTATCAAATATTCTAAGATACATCAGGTGCTCAAGTACCACTGTTGTCTGTGTATATAAATCCATGCAGAAATGGAGTTTCTAGACATCTCGTCCTTGGGCATGGCTTATCAATATGTCATCAAAATCGAGCAGAAGCTTAAACAAAAGATGTGATATTTTGGGTCTAGGAACCCCTCACATCAGAAGCAGGGAAAGGGAAACCCCAACCTGTAGAACAAAGGGTAGAGAAAAAATAGACAACCTCAAGACAACCAGTCTAATTCATAAACAAAGAAGGACAATGGAAATACGAAGAAAGATACCTGGAAGTGGTGTGACTTCCATAAGATCCCCTGGCATAACACTTTTGATTTCCACTCAAAACAGTCATTGGTGGCTGAGGTGAAATCCTATCAATCATGTGTGGGTTCTGACTCTGAGTCAGAACTAGAAAAGGGGAGACGAATCATTGATGTGGAACCCGTGATGGGTGTTCTATATGCACTAAAAACCCTCAATTAAATTGTCAACCTGGGGTAAGTAAACTTAGAGTTGTAGCACTATATGTGCCAAGGCAGAAAGGATGGAGGTAGTATAGTCTAATTAAAGAAATGGGCTATCTAAGTGCTAATCTACTTAAGAAAAGACTATTAATGATCAAATCATATTAAGAAACTTAAACTATTTACCCTAAGTAACTTTTGAACAATGGATTGATGGATATTCCTAAGAAAGAAAATGAAAATCCTACTTTAAGAAAATTAACTTAACCATTATAATGAGCAAAAGCAAACTATCTATTTAATCTATCTAATGAGCAATAACAACAACAAACTACTTTAATTAACCTACTCAAATTAAATAAGTAGCAACAAGTAAGTAAATAAACAAGCAAGAAACTACCCTATTAAAGCAAATAAACAAGCAATAAACTACCCTATCAAAGCAAGTAAACAAGCAAACAATCAACTAACTAACCTATGGTAACTTCTATAGCAAGTAAACTAATCAAAATTACTCAATAAGCAACTAATCAAACTAATAGGTAGGTGAACTCTATTCTTAAATTAAACTTCATAATTACTTCTAATTTATGAATATAAATCTTAACCTACTAAATTCAAAGCATCATGACAATAAAAGTAATCAACAACTACTCTTTAATCTATGATAAGAAAAATATTCTTTAATCTACCAAAGCGAGAAGACTATTCTCTGATCTACAAAAGCAAGGAAACTCAAATATAGTGTTGATGGTTATGTCTCTGGTGTCTTATGATATCACGATGGCATTTAACAATTAATGATAACTCAAGAGGGATAAACTCAATATTGACTTCTATAGCAAAGTGAAAATTATGAATTAGGCAATCTAATGAGAACTTGGCCATTATAGAAGAAACATCAACTACCCTGCAAATCCATGTGATTCTTCAATTCATGCATTAATCATCAACAATATAAAAAAAAAAAATCTATTTAATTCAATTTCATTCTATGCTAATGTAAGAAAATTCATACTACTAGAGATTCATAACTAAAAACTAAACTCAATAATCAAACTTCGAATTAAAATTGCAACCTAGATCTAGAATGTAAATTGCATAAAGTAAATTAAAATAGTCATATTTTAACAAATTAAGTTGCAAAGGGAAATACTATATAAAACACAAATCAAATCCTATTTCTATTTCAGAATATAACAAGATAAGAAAACTAAGAACTAATTGAGCAAACTAGATAAGAAAATTCAAAACTAACAACTAATCATCCATCGAAACCTTGACAAAGAAACCATTAACTAAATACTATGTTTTAACTCTGTTTTAAACTCTATTTCAGCCTATAGAAATTCTAACTATCATCTAATTACACACAGGGGTTAGTATTTGAGCTTGCAAGCTATTTCCTATAAATTTAAAAGTCATTGCATATTAACACTAGCCTTCATAAGTACTCTGCAAAATTGAACTGAAGCAATTAAACTATGAACTATAATTATACAGTAAATAAAGATAATAAAAACTCATGTACAGAAAATAAAAGAAATGACAACTACACTATGTGAATTCACAAGCTAATTGACTGAATATTCACCCAGACCAATGGTGGGCCCCTCAGTAGGTCGTGGCTACTCCTCAATGATGAATCACGATCAAGTAACACGATTTCATCATTTAAAATAAAAAACACAGTTTTACACAGTTTTAGAGAAAATATCTTGAAAATGTCAAAACAGAGCTTAACTATCCTTATCTATTTTGTATGACCATTGTTGTGGTATTTATAGAGGTTACAAGTTGAGAGGTTGACCACTAGAATGGTCGACCTCCTCTAAAAATAGTAAATCACATTTAATGTGTCTTAACTGTCGGTGGCTTCTAGAAACTAAGAGAGCCAATAAACGCCCAGCATAACAACCCAATCCAAGTTGTCAAAAGCTCAGTAGCTGGAGGCCACGAGCACAAGAAAAACCCATGTCTCTAATTTTCCCATCGTTGGTCGTCGATATGATAACCTCCAACTCGCCCACAGTTTTAGTGCAGGATGGAGTGTCGGACGCAATGTCGGATGGAGTACCGGATGTGGTGTCAGATGGAGTACCGGATGCAGTACCGGATGGAGTGTCAGATGGAAAAACGTCATGCGATTTTTTCCTGTGACACACAGATCACGAATTAGTTTCCTGGAATCATTAAAACATGTTGAATTATACTTGAAACCATCATAAAACATCAATTATACGTACTTGGTGTAAGCTATGGCAATTTGATACAAAAATCCTTCAAAACTCTTCAAAATAGGAAAATGCACATATAATATTGGCCAAAAAGGATCTAATCATTATCATTAAATTAACCATATCATGAGCCCAACAACCCATTTCCACTATTTCTACCACCAAGATCCATCCTAGTGAACCTGATGAGACAGAGGAAGGAAAGCACCTCTTTCATTCACAAATGTGGGTGAAAGGCACCCCACTGCACTTCATCGTTGATAGTGGTATCCAGAAGAACCTTATATCAGCAAAGGTGCTCAAGTAGTTGGCCCTGCCAACAATGTCGCACCCGCAACCTTACACTATCGGATGGCTATGCCAAGGAAGCGATATTCGCATCAACTAATAGTGTCTCGTGTCCTACGACATCAAGCCCTTCAAAGATGAGGTATTGTGTGATGTTAATCCCCTTGAAATTTGTGATATTCTTTTGGGACAACCTTATTTATGGAAACGTTATGTTGTATATGATTCTAGGCCTCCAAGTGTTATTGTTACTTTTGATGGGAAATTGTACAGGATACCCGAGGTAGTCCCACCTAGTGTCATTTCCTTGATCTCTGTCAAGCAATGCAGGAAGGTCATCTCTCAGACCGAGAAGTTTGTCTTCTTCGTGATTCACTCTCAAAGTGAGTGAAAAATTGCATCCACATCCATGGCCTCTACAGTCGACCTCTCCATGTAGTATAAGCAAGTGGATAAGGTCGTGGAAGAATACAAAGACATCTTCTCCTCACCTACTAGGATACCTCTGCATTGTTAGGTCAAGAATTCCATCGATTTGACCCCCAGTGCATCGCTACCTAATGTGCCAGTCTATCACCACTATGTGTTAGAAAATGAGAAGATCAAGTGTCAGATCCAAGAAATGATCCAAAAGGGGCACATCCAACCCATCTCATCACCTTTTGGAAGCCTAATCGTGCTTGTGCAGAAGAAATACGGGACTTGGAGACTCTGCATTGATTACCAGGCCCTAAATAAAATCACAGTAAGGAACCGGTACCCGATTCCCTAAATCGATGATCTTCTTCATCAACTCGAGGGGGTTAAATAATTCAATAAGACTGATCTAAAGTATAGCTACCATCAGTTCAAAATAGCACAGACAGAT
This sequence comes from Picea engelmannii, assembly GCA_009831015.1. Lineage (NCBI taxonomy): Eukaryota > Viridiplantae > Streptophyta > Pinopsida > Pinales > Pinaceae > Picea > Picea engelmannii. The sequence goes on from WSFP011349791.1 coordinate 23,191, forward strand.
GTATGGAATACTGCCTTCAAGTCAAAAGAAGGTCCTTTTGAATGGTTGGCCATGCCCTTTGGTTTGAAAAATTCCCCAACAACTTCATGAGTATTATGGACGATATCTTGTGGCCTTTCACCAATTATTTTGTAGTGGTGTATCTGGATGACATCCCCATCTATAACAAGACTTGGGCGGAACACTTGCAGCATATTCAGTAGGTTTTGTACACTCTGCGGCAGCACAAGCTATATGCCAACTTGGAAAAATGCTCCTTCGACATGGACAGGGCCCAATACCTAGGATAATTTTTTTATGAGCATGGTGTGCATGTGGATCCATCCAATTTCTAGGTCATTCGTGATTGGCCAGCCCCAATCATGCTCATTGAGCTTCAAATATTCTTAGGCCTTTCCAATTTCTATTGCAGGTTTGCATTGGGATTCTCCCATATTGCATGGGCCCTCAAACAAGTAACCAAAGGTGGTGGTAAGGAAAATTTGTGTGTCGTATGTCCCAACAACAAGAAATTTATTATTTAGAGCAGTGCTTGTGCTCAACCCCGGTGATTTCATTACCCGACCTGCAACAACCCTTTGAGATCGAGACAAATGCTTCAGACTATGTTGCAGGTGCAGTTCTCACTCAACACAACCACCCCATGGCCTATCATAGTGAGACACTATCATATGTCATCTGTAAGTACCCTACTTATGACAAATAAATGTACTCCATTGTGAAATCATGTTTCCAATGGAGGAATTACATTCTCGTGAAGGATATAGTCATCCACACTAATCATAAGTCGTTGCAATTCATGCAGACATAAGGAAAATTACAGAATGACCACCATCAGAAGTGGTCCACATACTTGCAGCAGTTCCACCTCAACATCAATTATAAGACAAGAAGTACCAACCACATCATTGATTTCCTCATCCAACCTCTAGTCGCGAAACTCACCATGGTGCTAGATTCTTGCAACCATGAGACCTTTGGATGTCCCCAACTATATGAGAAAGATCCATACTTTGCCACCACCTACCAGATGTTGGGCGCAAACATAGATGTCGCTGATTTCCATCTTCAGGATGGGTTGTTGTACCATGTTTTCCATCTCTATGTTCCATCAAGAGAGCGAGCGAAGCTGATTTGGGAATCCCACTATAATCAACTGGAAGGACACTTCTAGTTGTCACATCTCTTCTCAAAGATAAACTTCCACAATTATAGAAATCTTGTTTTCAGTTTGCATTTTACAGTTTCAACATATTTCTTTATTGAATAGAAGCCAAATTTACTATATCTTTGTTATTGTTCATTGTGTCTCTATGCTAATAATAATAATAATCTGTGTTCATTTCGTTCTGCTCATAAAATATGGATCACGAGCATAGTTCATTTTTTGTTTCAATCTCGTTAAAAAATGAAGCAACATACACAGTTTCAAGCTCGTTTAAAAATGAAACCAACCCTGAGCACATTTTTATCCTTTGTTTCAAGCTCATTTAAAAATGAAACCAACCCCGAGCATAATTTCATTCTCTGTTTCAAGCTCGTGTAAAAATGAAACCAATCCTAAGCACAGTTTTTTTCTATGTTTCAAGATCATGTAAAAATGAAGAAGACACCTCGAGAACAACTTCATTCTCTGTTTCAAACTCGTGTAAAAATGAAGCAGACACTTCGAGCATAGTTTCATCTTTGTTTCAAGCTCGTTTAAAAATGAAGCAGACACTTTGAGCACAATTTCTTTCTCTATTTCAAGATTTTTGAAATATGAACTCCTTGGAGTCTGCTTTAAGCTCTTTTTAGACTCCCAAAACATGAAAATATTACCGAGCGATCTTATTTCCTTCCACACTCATTAAAATAACTTGAAAGGGAGTCTATTTGGTGTAAGTTTAACCCTTTTTTGGATCGGATGGACTAATTATGAAAAAATGAATACTCTGATTAACCTTGGCTAGAAGAGTTCTCCCTTGTATTGTTTTATACTTTTTCAGGCTCGGGGGACTAAATTTGTAAAAATGAACACCCTTGTAGTCTTCTTTATATTCTTTTCAGACTCCCTAAATGTGAAAATGTTGTCAAGTTTATCTTCTTTGTGCTCATAAAATTAAGGGCCCATATGGGATTGAACCCCCGCTTCTTTAGGTTCTTTAAATATATGATGAGGGACTCATTGAAGATGAGCTATACCGAGCATCTATTATCCTCCTTAAGCTCGTTAAAAACAAATAGGTACTTTTCATTCATGGTGGGGGGGAATTTTGAAGGAAGTGGGTCAATTTTTGGAAAGCATTATAGCAGTTGTTCCTTGTCACCCTTGAACATAGCACATGTTTTCATCTTGTATTACAGTTGGGTTATATCCTTGTCTCTGATTCATACAAATCCTATGAGTCATTATACTCCTTTGATCCATTCGAAGAGTGTCTCAATCATCGCCACACTATGTTTTGGTCCATGCCTCATCGAGTCAATGCTTCCAAGTCACTTGTCGTGCCTCATAATTTTCAAGGGAAGTTTCATCCTAAAATTATCATTCTACAGTATTACCAACATTCATCTTCATGTATGTCCATGTTCATTTGATCCATTATCTTACATCACTTTTATGCACCAGTTTCATGTAGATGATGGGGGATGCATCAAGGCCCTCCTTAACGAGTTTGTTCCTATCGACTTCAACACGTTATTTGGGAATTAGACTTAGAAACTAGTTAGTACATTGCAACCTACATGCCTCAATGGCATGTTTATTCACTGTAGACAATAGGTTTACATCATTAACTTCTGATCAAATGATTCCATGAATGTTTGACTTTATCTTATTTTTTCACATTCGATGGAATGTGCTAGGGTACCTTGGGAGTCATTGTCTTCATTTGTGATTTCCCTCACACTTTTCAATAGTATACATCAATGACCACTAATCAAATGGCCTCTACCATGTTCGACATCAACACATATATTCACATGGCTAGAATTGTACCATTTTGGGATCAAGACGAAGACCCTGGGAACCCCTTAAGCATATACCTCCATTACATGCCTCACCCAGGTTGCAATGGATATTATTTGAGTACTTAGTAGATTCCAGTATGATCATCATGTTGGATATCTCATTGATATGTATATTGTCACATATATCCACTTTGTATTGGTCTGTGGCTATGTTTTTTTCATATTGTATCTCCACTATGTATTATTTTGTAGCTATGACATGATCATGTCCTGAAGGTATGGATCCACGTTGTATCTTTCGTGGCCATATCCTTTGTCAATGCTTTCATGGATCTGTAGTGTATTGGTCGGAGACCATGATTTGAGTCAATTTATTCCAAGTATGGGTATGCCTACCTCGGGGATGATATGTATATATTTTTTTATGTTTGGTTGCAACTTCCATCCAGATCTCCTATTCCAACATCCTTTAACACATACTTTTGTAAATTGTTTCGGCCATCAGCTTTTCTTCTGACCTCGCACTTTAGGGGGAATCTATTACACATCTATTTTCCTCACTTTACCTATTTATCTCACTTTTATAAGTGCCACAAGTGTTGTACTACCTATTTTTTTCACCTTGCTAAGTGTCATAAGTGTCACAACTCCACCACCAAGTGAAAACATTTTTCATGGTTCCTAGACCTATTAGGAGAGAAATACATCATTTGGAGGTCGAAATGTCATCTTTTACCTTAGGATTTTGTCCTTTTTGAGCATCATTTCTCCCTTTCCCATGTCCAGGGGGCAATGAACCCTTGTCATCACTCCTTTATCAGTTATAGGGGAGAGACACTATCTCCATGTGCTCAGTTATGGGAGAGTGATGAAGTGGTTACAACTAAGTCACCTTATTTTTGGGATAATATTCGAGAAGATATAAGTTGGTTTGGGTCAAGGATTTGAGTCATATCTCTTTCCTCCATCCTAGGCACCCAATCCCAACCTCATGATCTAAATCCTCACTTGATCTAACCATCTTCCCAAAATACCCTATGGTTTTTGTGCCTGAAACTCCTATATAATGGAGGGCATCCTTGGGTGAAAGGAGGAGAGAATTTCAGAGTATCATACTTATAATATTGAGACATTCAACAGAGGAAGGAGAATTGAGAGCATCATACTTATGATTGTGTGATATCTAAGGGGATTGAAAGGAGAGATTGGAGGAGTTGTTGCAACATCAAGATTGAGATTGTAAGTGCTTCACTATTATTTATTTTCAATTAATACATAACTTGGAATATTCCTCTCTTTCCTATGTGTTCAATATATGCATGTCTATTGTTATCTAATTCATCATAGATATATATGTTTCTTCTTAACAATATAGTGTGGAATAAGGAGGTTTCACTTTGTTCCTTGCAATAATTTTCTTGCACCTAGGAGCTTGGACATCAAGATCAAAGGATGGAGAAGCAAGGAAAACTGATGTAAAAAGGTAAGTCATTCATCCCTCTCTTCTCATTCTAATTGTTGAAATAGGTCTAGGAGGAAAGTAGTACATCATTTTTTTCCTTCTGTCTTGGATTAAAAAAGGGGTCTTGATCTAAGGGGGGTTTCACCTGTTTGCAGGGGGAACGTTACCGCAAAAAATGATATTCATGCTTTGGTGGAGGAGAGTAAACCTATGGTAGTATTTTCCATTTCTAGTTCCTTAAGTATCCTTTGGAAACCTATTTTCACTGTTTGGAAATCCATAACAAGCAAGGCATGCAAGAAACCCTAGTTCAAAATCCAATATAATCACTAACAATAGGCTAACATTTAAATTTGATAATTTTTATTTTTACATAGGCTACATATTGTACTTCAAATTACATTTGGTTCTACATTCAAATTGATGTTTGTGTCTTGGAGTTGAGAATTACATAGAGAAGTAAACATATTTTGCAATTGCCATTTGTGTTGTCATTCAAATTGATATTTGTGCCTTGGAGTGGAGCCTTACATAGAGAAATAAACATATTTTTCAATTGGTATTTGTGTTTTATAAACAAATAGGCCATAGACCAACCACTTATGGATCAAATGTGGGAATGGTAAGCTCAAAAATCATCATCACCCAAAATGAAAATGTGTTCCAACCACCATTTTCTATAAAACAACCCTTCAAAATGAAAACAGGATTAATCTATTTTATGGGCCACTTAATATTAAGAATTTGGATGGTTGGTTACGCCATGTTGAGGGTACTTTATAAGGTATATATTTTCATACTTCTGAAACATTCAAGTTACTAAGAAAAATATGCTAAGAAGATGCATTGTTGGAGTGGGATATTATATTCTACACTATAAGGAAAATAGGATTTGTTTGGAGGTTAGATAAAGAAAAAGAAACAAGTCAGATAGGAGATGCAAATAAAAACACATCCTTGAACTCGTAGGAGATACAGATAGGAGGTGAAAATAACCACACATCCTTGAACTCGTGGGAGATGCAAATAACAACACATCCTTGAACTCGTAGGACCTGCATTATTGCAGTGGGAAATCTTATGCTAGAGATATGATTCTAGTAAGGGAGGTTGTATATAACCTATTTAGTTGAGTCCAAGGTTGTATTATGTAAGAATGTTTATACAATTGAATAAAAATAAGATATCAAAATAAAATTCTTGCAATACATTCAACAAAAGTAGGAAAAATATCTAGAATATATAGAGAAGAGTTCTATTGATTATTATGTCCATGCCATAGCAGGGACATTATGTTTTGGACGATTTACATTATTTCCCTGCACGATTCCCAAGGCACTAAAACAAGGTTTAAGTTATAGTTTTATTGCGTGACGTTGGCATAGGGTCTTGGATCCAGAGGGTGGCAGTAGGTTGTCATCACGTCATTAATGACACTAGCATTCGGGTTGGCATTGGCTATGGAAGCAGGTGGGTGGTTAGATCAGTTGGTTGGATTTGTCAGAACATCTTAGGCAGGTGGAGTCTATCGTCTCATTCTTCATTCCTAGTTTTATGTCTAATATCCTAGTTGTAGTCCTATAACATTCATCACGGGGATACATTGGGGGAGAGTACCCAGAGTACTACTATAAGGGTGAAGCAGTTCTAAAGCGGTCATTAAGAGAAATGTTGGGGGAGAGCACCCTGATCTGATGCCAGTTGAGTCCTACAAAATTGAGAAACATATAAAGTTATCTCTGAACATCGATTGCCTCCTTGATAGGTGCACTTCAGATTCTTTGTTCATTGTTTTTCCCCATGTGTACATTGAGTATTTTATGTGGATTTGCATATTTGGTTTCATTTAGGGGGATAGATATGTTGTGCCAATATCTAAGAAAAATGTGTCGGACAGCCTTGTTTACGGGTTCGATAAGGTTTGCATCAACGTAGTCACCTGCTCCTCGCATCTCCTCAACGAGATATCTATGGAGACTCTATGTGATATCTAGATGGTCGACATTGGTGGAGGAGCTTAGTGCTATGTAAGGGAACCTTCAAGTATCATTATTATTCTTCTTCAAAAAAAGAGGTTTCAAAACCGCAGGTTAGTTAGCTAGCCAACCATGCTCTTATTGTTGTGTATGTGGTAGCCTTATCCCCCTATGGGTTAAAAAAACCTAAGTGTTGTTACTATTTTTGGGTGTTGTTGGAGTTGTAGGGAGAAGTAGTGCAAGGAAGCTTCTCATCTCCAAGTTGTGAACAAAAAGCTTTCTGCCATGAACAAGTTATTAATGGAGGAGAATGATCGCTTGTAGAAACAAGTCTCGTAGTTGGTGTACGAGAATGGTTATTTCAAGAAGCACTTGTAGAATGTAATAGTTCTTTTAAATCCTTGTCTTTTTTTGAGGTTCCACGGAGGGTTTTTCTTGTGTTAAATGCTTATGGATATGAAGTTTGTGTTTTTTGGGGAGGGGATTATTGCAGGCCTCCATATAAACTACAAACAACAATTGTGATTCTGTAGTTACAAGTGTTAAACATCAACAAAAAAATCACCTGATGCCCTGAGATCCCCCCAAGGATGCCAACCCTACTGGGTATGTTAAATGACTTAACCCCAAAAAATGCATTTTTTTCAGAGTTGGGTTTTGATTTTTTATGCACCCAAAGATATTTTTTGTATGTTGTGTGAAGTTAGGTATTAATTTTATTTCCGGTTGTTGTATTCATTAAATCTATTCCTAGTTGGCTATTGTTTATGTAATGGTTTGATTGATATGTTATGAGTTGGGGTATCAGTGTTTTGAAAAATTACAGGATCCCAAACCAGTGTGGCCGCTTAATTGTCTCGATATTAGTCTTTTTCTTCTCTATTCCTCTTATAAGTCAAGTCATATAAATTGATCACTCTAGCTTGAAAGGAAAGGGTTAAAAGGATTCTCGAAGTGTCTTTTGAGATGGGAAATTCTATCTACCCTAAAAACCAGTACTCATCTCTCCCATGTAAATTACTTTGAACATAAAGAGTTGTTGGATTTAGCAATCCACACCTTGATGTGGAACCGGTAAGGATTCCCTGTATGCAAAGGGCATGTAATTCAGTGGTAGATCATGTCTTGGGTTCGACCTCTCACCTGCCCATTTTTTTAACAAGGAGTAGGAAATGGTGAGAATGTGTGGGCCTAATAAGCATGTACATGTGTTATCAACCTAAACTTCACTAGATCAAAATTAAAACAAATTTGCTTAGGAGAAGGGACTTTGTTTAAGAATTGTAATGGGTGCCTATTTTTTCTTTTTTCATAGACTACTTCAGTTTGTTATGTTGTTAGGAAATGATTTTTTTTGTTGTCTAGAGTGCCATAAAATTGTTGTGCATTGTTTTTTGCTACAAAATACTTTAGTTCTGACAAGGGTATGGTTTGTTTACCTTTTATGTATATAGACTCCTTTTTATTGCAGAGGAGACTTTAACAAAATTTCTTTCAAAGGCTAAAGTAAATGTTGTTGAGTGGATCCAGATGCCTGGGATGAAGGTTTGTTATCAATTTTTCCGTTGAGCAACATTTTAGGTTACTTCTTTCCTTAAGATATTTAATAATGAGGGGTATTTTCTATAGCCTTGTCCGGATGCTATTCAAATTGTCACCATTTCACATGGATGTACTGGAGTAGCTACAAGATCTTGTTCTCTTGTTGGTATAGACCCTATATGTCTTTGCTTTCATGGTTTCATTCGATGGTCTGCTTCAAACTCCTCAATCGAGAAACTTTGTGTAACAATTACAAGAAAAATACTCAAATGTATTTGAATGGTTTTCTTTAATCTCTCTTTGGTTTCATAATGTGTGTTTGTCTCAATAATTGAATTGGCCTAGTATGAAGTGATAGTACCAATAAAAAAAATATTGGTCGAGTAGGAGAGTGATAATACCACTAACAATTTTCTTTCTTTCTCAGCTAAAAAAAATGCAAAGACATTAAAGTTACATTGTTAAGTGTTTATTTTCTTAATTAGAACTATGATTATGGAATGGTTAAGAGGCCCATAAGGAGAGAGAGAGAGAGAGAGAGAGAGAGAGAGAGAGAGAGAGAGCGAATGAATATATTTAATATCATGTATTTAGTTGAGATGATTTTGAATCTGGATCGCAATGTTAATATGAATTCATCATGTACCTAACCCATTGTGCAACTACACCTACTTGATTATTATACGATGATGTTGAAATGAGGGATTAACACTTTTATTTATTGAATTCAGTTGTCGAGTTTTTGAGATTTGAGTTTTGTAGTTCTAGTGTTGATTTTGTGCAGAGATATGGAGTTATCAGTGACAGAATTGCATTGGGTAGTGAGATAAAATGATGTGGGCATGATAAAAAAAACTCTTGGAAGGAGGAAACCCAATACAGTTCTCTGATTCAATAGGTCGAACTCCTCTTCATTGGGCCACTGTTTTGGGACATGAGGAGGCCTTGAAATCTCTGCTACTGAACACATCCAGACAACTCATATATTTCAAGGATAATCTTGGGAGGACTTCGTTGCACTATGCATGTGCAGGAGGTTGGACTCAGTTTGCAAGCATTTTGATAAAGAGGGGAGCCTCCATGAATTCTAAGGATTCCAAGGGGAGAACTCCATTGTACTATGTCGCACAGATTACAGATTATTTTCTTGGCAAGTTTACATTCATTGATTTTGAGAAACAACAAAGTTGCGTGTGTAAATTACAAATGAAATTTAAAGTGTTACATGTTGTGTCTATAACTGCTTTGATTTCTTTGGAACTCTGATAATACTTTATCCTTTTCGGGGTCAAGTTTCGGCCCATCTGATGCGGGTTGTTTTTATTTGGCTATTTCCACATCAACAACACATTCAATCCATGAATGTATTCAATAATTTATATTATTATGGACTGACCTGTGTCAAACAATTAACATGATATAATGCTCGAGATATTTAAATCATCATATGCTTAAGATTTTTTATGCATCGTCGTGTCAAGTTTTTTGTCTTGCAGGCTCATTGACTCAGTCCTTGTGGGCATGGGGTGGGGGGATTTAATATGAAAAAAATAATAATGTTTTTCATATTAAATCCCCCACCCCAGCTGGCATAAAATTGTTAGTTGATCAGGCTCATGCAAATATTTGATAAGGACATTGCCACATGTGGCTTGTTAATTGGCTCATGAATTGTATAGAATTAAAAATAAACATTTTCATAGTGTATTAAAGGTTTGTATAGGGATATGAATAAATAGTTAGCTTTGTTTGATATCAACACATTGGATGATGCATATGCCAAAGGATATTCATGTGGAATCATATGTAGTTTTTTCAAAGTGTACCTCAAGATAGGGTTCAACCAACAAATTTATTAGGGATAATTGTACTAAAAACTTTAATCTTATAGTATGACTTCTAATGTGGGAAGAAAAAGGAGAAAGTCAAACATTTATTATAAGTACTATTGGAATTTTCACCATGATTAAGAAAGGTGTTGAAAAATTCATATGAATTAATTATCCAAGAGAAAGAGGATGTTCCTTTTCTATTGGAATATCGTCGACCATGATTAAGAAAGGTGTTTGGAAATTTCATATGAATTAATCATCTAAGAGAAAAAGTATGTTCCCAAAAATTATGAAGCGGATTAGAAATCATTTCTATAGTTAAATCTTTGCTACACATGTCCATATACGTTTTAATTGGCATATAAACCATCATCTCATAATACACTCAACTATAAGAATTAACAACATATAGAGATGAATATTTGTCTATAAATATAAGCTAAGCAAACCAACTATACATATCATAGGATGTCTCAATTAAAATTTATTTCTCAAAAGTAGTGTCATCTAAGTGAACTCATGCTAGGTTCACACTCCATAAGCAATTAAAGAAAATAAATGGGCATTATAGTAAATTTAAAAGGATGAATTCACTCAAAAAAAAAAAGGAAATATCAAGTCAATATAAACACACTTATCACAATCTCATATCGCATAACCATGAGTCATATCCTCTGAAAGGGGTGAAGGTCAAGGAAAATGTACTTGATTTAGTAATAACTCTAAGGTCTAAGCCAGGTTTCATCAAGAGACAAAAATGCAGTGCATTATATTATTTGTGTTTGACCAAACAATTTGCAACAAGGAAATGAAGGTAGTGGATCTTGTATGTGTACAAGACTAATCTCACAAACATAAAATTAGGAATCCCATGTTTCCCCCTTATGGTTAAGTTCTTATTAAATAGCAAAGAAAGCCAAGCAAAGTACCTACCACCATGTTTCCCCCTTATGGCTAAGTTCTTATTAAATAGCAGAGAAAGCCAGTCAAAGTACCTACCACCTTCAAGGGTTGGAGAAAGTCAAATTCCCTCTTCTCACTAATCCCTTACACATGAAGAAGCATTTTCATTTTCATTATTTCACTTTGCAAGAATGTGTTAGGATGTACATATAGGTAGGTGTTCTAGCTTTATTTATGTACTTCCTTAGTAATAGGTAGTTATAGTTTCTTGGTCATTTTCTTTCTTTCAATAAAGTGTGATGAAGTGCCTCAAATTCTTGCTCACCATCCTCCATGGGCTAGTGAGAATGTGGGATGATATAGAGGTAAGTGCCAATGTTTTGTTACAAAGATAGTTAAATGAAACTTGAGCCTTCCAATGACCCGAAAAAGGAACATCAATATTGCATAGGGTAATACTTTTGTAGTGGCATAGTCCAATGATTCGGGCAAATCATACATTGGAATTTTATCCTTAGTATGATATTTTCTATAAATCCCAATAAAAAACAATTACCTCTTGATAATTTTCCAAGTCATTGCTTTCCCTTTATGCTTCTATGTATATAGATAAAAAAATAAATGAGGCAACACGTAAGGGAATTATTTTGTCATACTCAAGAAATATTATATAACCCAATATATAAACTTGTTAGATTAAAGCTAGAACAAAGGCCATGAGTCCCTTAGTTTAAATGTAGATTATTCCTTGAAATTGGCAGCACAAAGGTTCTTCCTTTTACAATTATAACAAAGAAGCCTATGGAGCCACCTATATACCCTTACCTTGAAGAAGATCCTTTGAGGTTAGCAAGTCAGAGTCTATCACACCTCCATAATTTCCTTGTTGTTAACCTTACCTTGAAGAAGATCCTTTGAGGTTAGCAAGTCAGAGTCTATCACACCTCCATAATTTCCCTTCTTGTTATTGTAGTAGCTAGAGATTATGGGTTTTCCCAATGATTCACCACGGGTTGACCCAAAAAAAAACCATATACATACATGAGACCCATTTACCTTTTTGAGCCAACAACTCCTTCAACCTACCTTAAGGGTGAAATTTTTCATTCATATGAGCTATAGCATTATGATCTAGCTGTTGTTTGTGGTTCTTAATTGTAGGGCTTCAAAATTCTAAAGGATCGATAGGACACACTTTCATGGTGTGTATTTGTATTGAAAATAAAAATCAAATGAGCTTTTACCCTTTTGTTTCACACGATATTCATGTTATCATTGAGCTCATCTTAGGACACTTGTGTTATCTTTTAATAGATATGTTCCCTCGGCCAAACTCCCAAAATGACAATGTTTGGCTTAGTTTTTAATCTTACATAAGATTGGAATCAAGGTTATGAGTCATCATTTGTTCCCATCTGCGAACAAGGCTTCCAATTGTTCTCTTTAGACACTTAAGTAGGTATATGGATTTGCAAGAGCAAGATGCTTACATCAGCTAGCCTCTCGAGTCATGAAATGAGTGTAGACTTGTTCCTCTTCCAATCATGTCTCATAATTTCAAAAATGTGATGTTCAACTTTTAAGAAATTACCAAGCTCAACATGTGTCATAAATAAGGAAAAATGGTCATAATTTCAAAAATGTGATGTTCAACTTTTAAAAATTACCAAGCTCAGCATGTGTCATAAATAAAGAAAAATGGAATCTTTGAGTATTTTCACTGTTACTTTTGATCCCAAACTTGTATTTGGAACTCTTTATATGAATAGAAAAGCATTGAAAAGATCTACAACTTTTTATTATACTTTTTTCCGAATTACATATGCATTTTTTAACAACAAAACTTTTAACATGAAAGATAATCTTTTGAAAATTGCTCATAACTTTTGATCCTAACCTCCGTTTTAGGTCCCTTTTAGGCATTGTTTATACCATTGAAAAGGTTTCACTAAAATAAATTGTTATATATTTTTTTGATTCTTTACTATTTATTTCAAATTTGAAAATAAAAATAAAAATATTTTAACAGATAAAATACAATGGTAGTTAAAATACAATGGTAGAAGAAAATAATTTATTGTACATCTATGAAAGAGGTATGAGTACCTCACACTGCATGTTCTCAAAGAAAATAAATACAATGAGAGTGTTACCCTTTGTATTGAATTATGATCTCTTACTCACATGATTATATATTTCAATATCATGGCATGTGAGATTAAGGGAAGGGGTTTTGTTCCTTTATTTAGGTCAAGTAACCTATATCGTTCAAACATGGTTGTTCTCATTATTTCCTCTTCGGATTTTTAAAAAAGGTGAGTCAAGGTTCTTCTCTTCGTTTCAAAGAAAACACGTGATAGTCAACCACCCTCCACCCTTCCTTTTGTAAATACAACTAAGGTGTAAGTGGGGCTCTACCCTTTAAGCTTTCCTTTCATGAGATGGAACACAAGCATTACTTAAGCAATAGGAGTATAAAAAGATAATTTTGAAAGACAATACCATAACATATGGAGGATTCATAATTTTTACAAAAATTGGGAATTAAATGGATTTAGGTTTGTGTTGTCTCTATACATTCACATCTATTATCAACAATGTGAACCATTTTAAGGGCATTTAAGCCTTTTGCAGTATAAGGATAGGTTGAGATGGAAAGAACATTATAGTGTGCAAAGAAATGAGACAAACATCCCATCCCAAGATATAAAGAGCATGGATCAATTTATCAATTCTATATAAGAAGTCATGTTTTTATAGATTTATTAAAAAGGGGAAAATTTGAACAAGGTGAATTCATACATATTGTAAGAGAAGTGTGAAAAATGTTTTACAGAAGAAGAAGAAATTATTTTAACGTCCACGAGGCTAACAATAGCCTATGGGACAGACCGCCTCACACATGAATTTATGCATTTCATCCATTTTCTTGTTCAACTTGATCATGAGCTCCCCCAATTTCTCCATTGTCCTCTCGATGAATAAATTATCCCAAGAGCTAGTTTTCAAGATACTTACATAGTTGTCCCTACTGTCTTTGAAGGATTCACAATCTAAAATGAAATGTTTTTTCTATTTCCACTTTTCTGGAGGTGCAAAACATACACACCCTTTCTTCCCAAGCTTCCTTTGGTCTTTTCCAACACCCAATTTCACAACAAAGTTGATGGGAATTGGTTCGTAATTGAGTAATAATCATTTTGGTTGTCCATGATATATTGGCCCCTATGTGCGCTTTTTGATGATGATTGTAAGTGGGGTTAAACTCTTCAATATAATACTCTTTCTTTCTCTCTAGCCCTTTATTCCAAGCTCACTTGTGGAACCTATCGATAAAAAACATTTATCTCTTTATTGTTCATAGGGAACCTGCTCAAGTGAATATCCCATTTATTAAGTCATTTAATATTTTGTCGCATACACGTCTTCTTTCTTTTGCAAAATATGTCACTGAAGATGACCTTAGGCCAACGACCATCTTCCATTTGCTCAAATTTTTTTATATATCTTGTGAGACGCACCATAGCAATTGCTTAAATAGGAGCAACCCTCATTTTACTCAACATGATATCATAAGGGACTGAACTTTTAATTTTAAACTTGTTTGTAATCAAGCGTTTTTTAATCTTCTCAATTTGCTTCTATTGTAAGTCAAATGTATTGTTGGCCCACACTTCACAACCATAGAGAATCATCAGGATCACAAAAATCCCAAAGAGAGTTTGCGTAGTCTTCCAATCCAATAGCTTTGCCTCTCTACACCTATTTTGGAAAGCATAGAACACTTTCCAACCTCCCAAAGTTCGTTTCTTTCTGCAACCTTCCCATGTAAATAAATATTTTGGGTGTACGTTAAATGTTGAACTAAATTTCTCTCTTTTGGCCGCTCAAAATAATGGGTTGTACTGCATTTTTTGTTTGAAATTTGACATGAAGAATGATGAAATAATATATATCATATGTTAACATTGCACAATTTAGGTGCACTATGGTTATTTGAGGATGTTGAATCCATTTGTGCAGTCAAAAATAACAATTTCATAATTAAAATTTTGATTTTTTAACGAAGATTGTTTTTCCTAATTTTGATGATGGAAAATTGGAAAAGGTGAAAACATTAATGTTCAACAACTTTGTCATTTTTTATTTTTCCCTCACTAGAATCCAACAAGGAAATCTTTGCTAGAATTGTAATTTTGGATTTGATAAAATTGTTGTTTTTTACTAACTACAAATTCAATGCTTATAGATAATATTTTACTAGCTTAAGATAAATGGAAAACATTGAGATTGAGGTAAGGAATCCTCAGTTTGTAATGAAGAATCACAACAATGTGAAGAATTGAGTTTGTTCTACATATGATCCAGGTGGACACCGGTGGCCACTCACTTGTTCCACTAATTCAGAATGGTTCCACATCTTGGTAGTTTTTCTACAGTTTTTTGGGTCCCAAACTTCCTAGGTCATTTTGAGGCCCTAAACGATGTTTTCATACTTATATATAATGAATGTCAAACGAAAATTTTGCTTGCATATACCTTGCACGATAACTTTGAAATAAAAGGACGCACCGTGGGTTGACAATTAATGTATTAGGTGATTGGATTTTTTTAAATAGACAATTAAATCTACCAATAGTATTGAGCACCCCAAACGAAGATCGTATGCAAAAGTTGTGACCTAGGAAGTTGATGTATCAACTAACAACATTGATTCCCACAAACCTTTTGGTGTTTCATCTTCTAGGTTTAGGGTTTTCTCATAGATGCTTTATGTTAAAAGAAGTTTTTGGCTTCTTTTAATCAACTTCTTGCAAATGAGCATAGTCATCACATCTCTATCTTCATAGATAAGCTACCACCATTCTAGCTAACTTGTGTGCTTTGCATTTTACAGTCTTTTTTATTTCAGACATTCATTAATAGAATCTGAGTTTAATTGTATTATTATGTTTATTGCAATATCTGTGTGTGTTTCCTTGTTATATATTTTCATTCACATCGTTCTCAATATAATCTATATCAGTGGTATCAGAGTAATTTGCTCCTCGTTGTTTCTTAGTGCATGTCCTTGACGAGGTCAAGGTATAGAGAGTAGGGATGATTTTAAGGATGGAAAATTACTTTAAAATGTAGAAACCTTAGTGAATCTTACTAATCCTTCATATACCAACTATAAATGTTTGGATATATTTTTGTAAAAATATTCAAATTTCTAAGGATTTTATATAGTTTGTATAAAATTTTGGCGATTTTTGAGGTAAAATAATTTTATCCTATAAAATTTGGGCGAATCTTTTTTAGAATAGCGAATTTTTTTTGGGGGGAAACCATGGAAAATTATCCCATGAGTGAAATTTAGCCCCCAAAATCATCCATGATATTAGAGAGTTGGGTCTCGAGCTAGTTTCTCTTTAGGACAACCACTCTCTCCATCCCAAGCGACCTCCTATGGTGGAAGAAAAGAGAGTGAAAGAGTAGGAGATCTTATCAAATGTTTACTCGAGTAATCTCTTGCGCAATAGAGGAATGAGATGATGGATAATTTCTCCTAGATACTTCGGCGACTGCCAACAACGAAGATGACACCTTCAACCAATGGTCACTTCAGAGGTGTGACACCCTTGAAGGTACAAGTTAACTTTGATATTACTTTATTTGAAGGCCAGATAGATGCCAATGCTTTGGAAAAATGGAGGCCCTAGAACGAGTGTGTTTCTTTATTAATTTTTCATACCTATAGATAATCAATGTCAAGCAAAAGTTGTGCCTGCATATACCTTGCAGGATAACTTTGAAATAGAAGGACATACCCCGGGTTGACAATTAATGTATTGGGTGATTGGGTTTTTTGAATTAGACAATTAAATCTACCAATAGTACAGAGAACCCCAAACGAAGATCGTATGCAAAATTTGTGCCCTCGAAAGTTGATGTATCAACTAACAACATTGATGCCCACAAACCTTTTGGTGTTTCATCTTCTAGGTTTAGGGTTTTCTCATTGATGCTTTATGTTAAAAGACATGTTTGGCTTCTTTTAATCAGCTTATTGCAAATGAGTGTAGTCATCACATCTCTATCGTGCGAGAGAATGGATAGTCATCCCAGTGTTGACCACTCTGGGATTACGAGGAGTCCCAAACAACTAAAAATTGTGAAGCTATGAAGTGCAAAGAAATGATCCAGGAGGGAGACATGTGGCAGAAGACAAAGATGACATGTGGTCCAATCAGCTGGTGACAAGTGTCAAGGTCTAGTTGGCACATTAAGTATATGAAAGTCACGAATCAAGGTGACATGTGAAATCCACTCAGTCAATGCCACATCAACAATGACTTCAACAAGCCACATCACTTTGGGATTATAGCCTCCAAGGATGTCCAGCTTCTCCTACCAGTAAAAATGCCCAAACAGATGAAAGGATGAAGTCATGAGTTAACGTTTGGTCATTGATGTAAGATCCTACAAAATATTTCTTGATCGTTCGATCAAGTACAGTGGAAGGATAGAGTAAGTATGAGGTGTTAACCGATAACAAGCAGTCACCGACATTCTATGACTTATTCAGTAGGTAAACTTATGAAGGAATTGTCCTACTCCATAATTATAGTAACCCAGAGTCCGAGAGTCATGAATCGTTGAAGTCCGAGAGTGAACGAGAACCATTCATATCAAATCCTGATTAAGTCTTGATCGTCGATTTTGTTTTATCCTCCAAATAAGAAAGAATCATCCATTAAACAAGAGATTACCTCCACACCTTCCGATCAAGATCAAAGAGAAAGAGATTAATGGATAAGATCTCATCACAGTGCAAATTGTGCAAGGATTAGACCAGACAGTTGATCTGAGAACTTCGAGATTAATGTTATCCATTGGATTAGCCAACATGAGATGTAACCACTTCATAAGGTGACACTCCAAAATATATCTCTTCGGCGATAACAAGAGTTTGGTAAAAGAGAAAAAATTTCGAAGGGTCGAAGCCTAGATGACAAGGTTAGGTTGTTGGTCAAGTGAGTGCTCAAGGTAACAAAGGCACAACACTAGCACTAAGGACAATACTTAGAAGGTAAGCTTGTGGTTTGAGCCTGCAATCACAAAGAAAAGAATGGTTTGAAGGAAGCGTCTGTCTGCAGATATGCAAATCCAAAACAAGAAAATAATCAGTGAAGGATTAAAATGTTGAACAATTTGCAAGGGATTTGAATTCTTTAAACTATTATTATTAATAATAATAGAAGTTATTATTCTTATTTTAAATGAAGAGTTGCAATGGTTCAAACAAAGAGACACAATGCTTCAAATTCAAACCAGTTGGAAGACTATATAAACAAGAAAGAATGGTGAGAAGAAAGTGTCTTTGTAGTCCAGATTAAAAGATCAAAAGCAGAAGCAGAGTCCAAGAAGGAAAGTTGAAGATACTAATGCAGTGAGGGTGGAATGGAGGAGCAAGTAAGGATTCATATCCTTTACTAAGTAAAGTGTAAAACAAGGGAGTTGATGC
>ML846658.1:0-25657 GCA_009831015.1 Picea engelmannii
GTCCTATGTCGATCCTCTTTGTTTACCCACACCTGATTATAACTTAAAAATCCATCCAGAAATGACATCATTGCCGATCCTGTGATTCTTTGCAATAAATGCTCCATGTTAGGCAATTTATAACTATCTTTTATTTTATTTTTTCAGATGATACATTTAGGTTCTTGAAATCAACATAAATTCTAATCTCACATGTTTTCTTTCTTACCACTACAGGGTTGGATACCAAGGTTGAATGCCTTGTAGGTGCAATAATATTATATTCAAACAATTTTTGCAACTCTGTATAAATAAGGGGAGCCAAGTTTGGATTTTGAAAAAGTTTGGTATCCTCCTTCAAGGGTATAGTATGTTGAATTATGTCACCCTTGTAAGGTTTCAAGTCATAGTATGACCAAGAAAATACATCTTTATACTATGATCAAATTTTCAATCTCTTTCCTTTCTTTCTTTGATTTTCCTTTGCCAATTTTCACAATATTAGGACCATCTGGAGATGCAATGTTGATTTCCATGTACTCATAGGATTAATAATTTCTTTCTTTTCCTTGTAAATGTCACTTCTATCAAACATATTCTCTGAAGGAACCAAGCCAAAAGGATTCTTATTGTCTCTTAATTTCTCTTGATATTCTACTCCTCTCCAATCAATCTCATTCTCAACAAACTCTTGAAGATTGTTTATGAATCTTATATTCTAGGCACCATCATCAAAAAATTGTCAATGCTCAACATTGTTGGGAACAAATGGTCTAAAGATAATCTCTAACTTCCCACCTTCCAATAAATCTTTGCAAGGTTGGAGAGTCGAAGTAGAAATTGTGAAAGCATCAAATTTATCATTAAAGATTTTAGGTTTTGCTTCTAAATACAACACATCAAATGATTCCATGGTATCCCATACAACATTATTATACCTTCTTAATATGTCATTCTTGCATGAAAATTGATTCTTCACTTGTAGGAATACCAAATCAGAGTCACCTTGTATTTTCAAAATATTAATTTCCATATCCTTAGCCATATTTAATCCAAGCAAGAGAGCTTCATACTCAGCTACACTATTTGTTGCTTCAAATTCTAAGCAAAAGGAATGACACAAAGTGTCACCCCGAAGAGATGTAAATACAATCTTTGCACATGCCCGTGTTCTAGACTTAGCTCCATCAAAGTTCATCTTCCAATCAATATTGACATTTTCTTGGGGACCCACTTCAATTGCTAGCACAATATAATATCCTAACTCTTCCTCATAGAAAAAAAATTCATTCGTAGGATCTTTAGGGTCCTCTACATGATACCTAGTCATTTGATCACGGTGCAAAGTCATAAAGGTATTTTCATAAGTAGGAATGGTAGCATAACATAGGTCCATTTACGAGATAAGAGCATCCCCTATGCATATGAAATGCCTGTAACCACTACATTCATTAACAATGAGATGTCTGGATAAATAGCCAATCTAATGTAGAGATATTTGATTAAGACACATACTTTAACTTCTTTGGAGTCCATTGCACACATATTCCTGTAAGATCTTATGGTCTGCAATCCCAACTGATTCATACCTATGAGTGACATCACATTGGTTGATGATCTAGAGTCTAACATACAATTATGCAAGAGCAAGTCATTTACAATTAATGATATGAAAAAGGATTGATGACTTGCATTTCTTCTTCCTTCCTGATTCATGGATTGCAGAACAATAGAGGCATCTTTGTTATCATCCACAAATTGGTTTGGTTGATCAACCACTTCAAGCCCCAAAAATTCTTTTATCTGACTTATTATGGAAGGGATCTTTGCTAACTCAACTATGGGAACATGCATGTTAGCATTGCCCAACTAACTCGTTACATCCAACTTCAACTCTAAAGGATTGCTTGTTGAAGGATCACATTGAGGTACATTCACACTTAGTCCTACAGGTTGAGTATCTTTCTCAAGGAGAAATTCACAAGACCTTGTTGATGTCCTTGAGGAGGGTTTCCTTTTCTTCTTTGGTAGGTAAAACCTTTAAACCTATTAGCACACATCTTTTGAATTTATTCCGGAGATGGATTTTCACCAAATATTATGATTTCTCTTTCTGCCTTTATGGAATTGTCCTTAACTTGTTGCAATGTTCTCTTGGAAAAATGGGAATTTCTTCCATCCCTCAAATATGTTGTTGCAAGAGTCCAAATAGGTCTCATCATCTTGAGATCTAGCTTTGACCATATCTATCTATCTATCTATATACATATATTTATATACTTAGCGCAAGTCTTTTCTTTATGGAAAATTTCACAAGCTCGAAAATAATAAGCGGAGTCATGGTCAAACATGTTGGTTGGTTCCAACATTGTAGGAGGTATTTGATTCGGAGGAGGGCCCTGATACCCATTCCTAGGAGAAGACCTACTATGTTGTTGGTTCCATTCCACTTGCACATGCCTATTCTATAATAAACTCACAGTTTGCGAGAAATTTGTCTCTAACCTCTTCATTCTTGCAAGGATGATGGTGAAAGGATCAGGGGCTTTCTTAGCAGTATGTTCGATTCTTGGATTAGGATTTGCTCTAGCTCTAGGAGGGGATAAGAGCTTTGGATTCCACGATAATACCTAATTATAATATATTCTCTTGGCTTTCCTTTTATCATCCTTATATATGTGGGCTTGGCTTCATCGAGAAAGAAACTAAATTGGCCATGGAAAGAGTTCAAATAATACAACAAAATAGTGGTTGGAGTAGGATGATAGGTTTGAGGGACGTCTTGAGAAATTTTATCAAATATAAGATTGAATTCATCCATAGTTTCATTTTCATTCCTCTTCATATTAGATAAAACATTCAAAATAAACCTACTATCTCTTTTTTCTAACTATCTACCAAAGAAAGCATCTTTACAAACATTAAGAGAGTTAATAATGTTATCAAGCAATCCAAGAAATCATTTTCGAGCATCTTTCTTCAATGAAAGAGAAAATAATTTATAAAATACATCAATATGTTTAGTTGGAAGAGCTCTAACAAAATACATGAAAGCTTCCCAATTTTTATTACCACTAATAGCATTATCACCATGAAACAAAGGAATTTTTTCCAATGAGCTAGGAAAATCATGAGGTTGACCTACAATGTTAGAGAAAACAAATGGTTTGTAACAATCAATCAACCAAGGAGAAACCATTTGATTTTGATTAAGGACAATCAAATTATGAACAAACAATATTTTTATATCTTGCACAGATTCAAGTCCTAATCGATTATCAGTTTCCCTTGTCTTAAACATATACTTTCTTCTTCTATAAACAAGTTCAAGTTTAGGCACAAGACGAATAATACCATGGGCATTTCTTCTTGTAGAGTATATTTTTGTTACAATTTCTCTATGTGGAGTCATTATATGATATATTTAAATTAACAATCACAACATTCTCTTCAAGATACACAAACAAGATAAACCCCCAACAAAAACCAAGAGATGGACTTTCTCTCTAGAAATGGTGCCACAAATGTTACCGCTTAAACTAGCACCCTAGTGCAAAGTCTAACCACATGTGCTAACTTAGGGAAACAAATTAATAATTACACCACTGTCACCTCAATACAATATCACCTTCATTTTAGACTAGGTCCCAAAGGCCAAGGGGGGTATCCTTATGATGAATAATAAACCTCTTTAGTGAATTATAACCATGCAAGCTTATGATATACCTCAATGAGTCCACAATATGTATTACAATATAATACACAAGGATTCCAATAGATGAGTAAATGATTCAAAGATAAACAAATTAGGAACAATAACATAAACCACCAATTATTCACTTAAGTAAGAAGGTTAAGAGCTAGTGGATGTGTATTCCAAATCTGAATCCGTAAAAGATAAACTATGAAGACAACTTCAGATTCACATTTATTATGATTATCACCCAACAAATGAAACTTCAAGAGGCTAATTGAATATACACCACTTTGAGCTACTTTTAGGGCACAAAGAGTGGAATCAACTAGTAATAGTTGATGGTGCAATGCATGTTTTGAGTGCCAATCAATCATATGCTAAGAAAAAAACAAGCTTAGGGTTGTCCAACAGTTCCAAATATGTTTGTATGATAAAATAATGTAGAATTTGAGATTTAGAGTAAAAAGTAAACCATCCAAGAAATAGATTTTCCACATATGGGAAAGACTGATTCAGGTGGATATCGGTGGCCACCCACCTATTCCACTGGCTCGAAAAACAATTTTCCACCTTGGAAGTTTTTCGACATTTTTTCGGGTTCCAAACTTCCGGGGTCGTTTTGAGGCCCTAAACGACGTTTTTTTGGGATTTGGGGCCCAAGGGACTATGAACAACAATGCCTTAGGCCAGTCGAAAATTGTTCTTCTCGGTTAGAACTTTCCTACTAGCTATCTTGTGCCTAAAATGGAGATCGTATGCAAAAGTTACAACCCCGGGAAGTTGATGTATTAACTTACCCAAATGGGGCCCACATGACTTTTGGCGCTTCATCTCCTAGGGTTAGGTTTTTGGATGTCTAGGGTTTTTGACATTCTTGTTTATTGTAACAGGCCTTGAGAGCCTCATTGTAACCATCTTCTTGTGAATGAGCGTAGCCGTCACATCTCTTCTAAGAGATAAGCCTCCACCATTCCAGCAAGCTTGTTTTCCGCTGCATTTTACAGTTTCAACTTATTTCCTTATTAAATAAAAAACTAGTTTTATTGTATCTCTGTTATTTTGTGTTAAGAATCTCTTAATAATCTGTATTCATTTATTTCTTCTCATAAAATATGAATCAGTGGTATTAGAGAGGTATTCTCCTTATCGTCTTAATGCATGTCCCTAACGAGGTTAGGGTACAAAGAATTGGGTCTCGAGCTTCTTTCTCTTGAGGACAAAAGCTCTCGCATGCCCAAGCGACCTCTCATGGCAGGAGAAAAGAAAGATGACGAGACAAGAGATCCTTTCAAAATGTTTCTTGAGGAATCCCTCACGCAACAGAGGAACAAGATGATGGATAGTTTCACACAAATCCTTCGGCGACTACCAACAAGGGACACATCTTCCTCGAGCGGAGGCGCCTCCCCCTTCAAGGTACAAATCAACTTCGATATTCCTATATTTGAAGGTTAGATAAATTCAAATGTTGTAGACAAGTGGTTGAATCTACTAGAAGGGTATTTTTATGTCCATAACTTTTCGAATAGATAAAATATTACTTTTGCGCTCCTCAAAGCCATTCCCCATGTCAAAGATTGGTGGGAAATTTTTTGTGAGCAAAAGGAAACATAGGAACCCTCATTATTTACTATCATAGCCACATGGGAATCCTTTAGGGATGCTATTAAAGAACAATACCACCCCGTCGAAAGTTATGACGACTTGTATACCAAATGGACCACACTCTGCCAAGAAAGAGACCAAGCAGTGCCAGAGTTCACAAATATCTTCCATACCTTGCGCACCAAGCTGAGTATCAAAGATTCAGAGCAACATATGGTGCTCAAGTATCGTGGTGCTCTCCATAGATACATCCAGACTGAAATGGAATTTCTGTACATCTCATCCTTGGGCGCGACCTACGGATATGTCGTCAAAATCGAGCATAAGATCAAACAAAAGACACAACAATTTGGGCTTGGGAACCCCTCACAGAAAAAGCCAGGAAAGGGCGACCCAAACCCATAGAACAAAGGATAGAGAAAATATGGACAGTATCAGGACAACCATTCCAAGCCACAAGCAAAGGACACCAGAAAGACAAAGAAAGATACTGGGAAGTGGTGCGACTTTCATAAGAGCCCTTGGCATAACACTCTTGACTTCCGCTCAAAGCAGTCGTTGGTGGCCAAAGTGAAAGCCTCTGAATCAGATGTGGGTTTTGACTCTGAGTCAGAACCAGAAAGGGGGAGACAAATCATTGACGTAGAACCCAATGCCACCATTTCTACCACCAAGCTCCAGCCTGGTGAACCAGACGAGCCAGAAGAAGGAGAGCACATCTTCCATTCACATATGTGGGTAAAAGGCACCCCGCTGCACTTCATCATTGATAGCGGTAGCCAAAAGAACCTCATCTCAATAGAGGTCATCAAGCGGTTGGATCTACCGACAACGCCACACCCACAACCCTACACCATTGGATGGCTCCGCCAAGGAAGCAATCTTCGCGTCATCCAACAGTGTCAACTGTCGTACAACATCAAGCCCTTCAAAGACGAGGTATTATGTGATGTTTCTCCTCTCGAAGTTTGTAATGTTCTTTTGGTCCAACCTTATTTATGGAAACACCATGTTGTATATGATTCTAGGCCTTGCAGTGTTATTATTACTTTGAACAAGAAATTGTACAGGATACCCGAGGCAGTCCCTCCTAGTGACATTTCCTTAATCTCTGTCAAGCAATGTAGGAAGGTCATCTCTCGGATCGAGAAATTTGTCTTCTTCGTGATTCGCTCTCAGAGTGAGTGAAAGATCGCATCCACATCCAGGGCCTCCGTGAACGATATCTCCACACAACAGAATCAAGTGGATAAGGTCGTGGAAGAATACTCATATATCTTCTCCTCTCCTAACGGGGTACCTCTGCACTGCTAGGTTAAGCATCCCATCGATCTGACCCCAGGCACACCACTACCCAATGGGCTAGTCTACTTTCTCTCTCTGTTATAAAATGAGGAGATCAAGAGGCAGGTCCAAGAACTACTCCACAAGGGGCACATCCATCCTAAATCATCGCCTTGTGGGAGCCCAATAGTGTTGGTGCAGAAGAAAGACAGGACCTGGAAACTCTGCATTGATTACTGAGCCCTGAATAAAATCACAGTCTGAAACCGATACCCGATTCCCTGAATCAACGACCTAATTGATCATCTCACGGGGGCCAAATACTTCAATAAGTTTGGTCTGAAGTCTGGCTACCACCAAGTCCCAATAGAACATACAGATGTATGGAAAAATGCCTTCAAGTCAAAAGGTCTTTTTGAATTGTTGGTCATGCCCTTTGGTTTGAAAAATGCTCCAACAAATTTTATCAGGATGATGGACAATATCCTATGACCTTTCACCAATAATTTTGTAGTGGTGTATCTCGATGACATCCTCATCTACAACAAGACTTGGGCGGAACACTTGCATCATATTCAACAGGTTCTTCACACCCCGTGACAACACAAATTATATGCAAACTTGGAAAAATGCTCCTTCGGCATGGATAGGGTCCATTACTTAGGCTACATAGTTGATCAATATGGTGTGCATGTGGATCCAACCAAGATCCAGGTCATCCGTGACTGGCCAGCCCCAACTACACTCACTGAACTTTCGATCTTCTTGGGCCTTGCCAATTTCTATCACAATTTCGTGCTCGTATTCTCTCATATCGCATGGGCCCTTGGCTAGGTAACAAGGCTTGGCGGTAAGGAAAAATTTGTGTGGGGCCTGTCCCAACAACAATCCTTGGATGACTTGAAGAAGCGTTTGTGCTCATCCCTGGTACTTTCATTACCAGACCTGCAACATCCCTTTGAGATCAAGACAGATGCTTCAGAGTATGTTTTGGGCATCGTTCTCACTCAACATGGCCAACCCATGGCATATCATAGTGAGACACTATCAGATGTTGTCCGTAAGTACCCTACTTATGACAAAGAAATGTACTCCATTGTGAAAGCATGCCACCAGTGGAGACATTACATTCTTGGGAAGGAGATAGTCATCCACACTAATCTCAAGCCACTACAGTTCATATAGACCCAAGGAAAATTTCAGAATGACCGCCATCAGAAGTGGTCAACATACTTACAGTAGTTCCACCTCAACATCAAGTATAAAACATGAAGTATCAACTGAGTTTTTGAATTCCTTAGCCGACCTCCAATTGCGACACTCACCGCGGTGCTAGACTCTTGTGGTCACGATACCTCTGGATGGCCCCACCTCTATGAGACAGACCCCGATTTCTTCACCACCTAACAAATGTTGGGTGCCAACTCAGTGGTCGCTAATTTCCATCTTCAGGACGGGTTGTTGTGCCGTCTGGTCCATCTTTGTGTTCCATCAAGTGAGCGTGTGAAGATGATTTAGGAATATCACTACAGTCGGGTGGCATGACACTTTGGGGTCAAAAAGACAGTGGCAGTGCTGCAGAAACATTTCTACTGGCTGAAACTTCGACAGGATGTCGACAAGTATATCGACCACTAAGAAACATGGCGTGTAATCCCCTCTGCCTACTCCTAACAAGCCGTGGGAATCCATCTCAATATACTACATGTCAGGCCTCCCATCCACCAAGAGGGGAAATGACTGTGTTTTTGTGATTGTTGATCGCTTTTCCAAGATAACGATTCTAGCCGCCTGCAAGAAGAACATCACAGCAGAAGCCACTGCCAAGCTCTTGTTTGAACGAGTATGGGTTCATTTTGGGATCCCACAAACCATTATCTCAGACTGTTACAGTTGGTTCCTTAGTTCATTTTGGTTGATTCTTTGGTCACTGATGGATACTAAGCTCACCAAATCCATTGCGTTCCACCCCCAGACAAATGGCCAAGTCGAGGTCGTCAATTAGATGTTCGTACATATCCCACACATGTACAATTAAAAACACCCCCGCACATGGGATGAGAGTCTTCCCTATGTCTAGCATAGCTACAACCGAGCCCTTCATAACTCAACTGGCCACAACCCCTTTTATGTGGGGTTGGGATTCCAACCATTGGGCCCCATGTATGTTGCACTACCCTTGGAGACCACCTTGGCTGACTCATCCCTTGCTCCACCAGAAGCTAACAAAGCCACCTGGTTCATTGAGCAGATCCAACACATCCACCAACAGGTTTAGGATATTCTATAGAAGTCTAATGCCAAGTACAAGCAGCGCCATGATCAACATCGGGTGCCACATAATTTTTAGGTCGGCAACAAAGTTTGGTTTCATTTGCAGAAAGAACACTTTGCAGGGCCCCATCGAAATATTCTCCCACTCTGTTATGGGTTGTACACCATCACCAAGGTTTTGGGTGAAGATTCTTTTGAGCTCAACATTCCCCCCTTCCTTGGTTTGCATCCAGTCTTCAACATGGCTCTCCTTCGATCGTATTTCCCACCATTATTGGACACCTCTGAGATAACAGAGAAGTTGACATCAACAGAGCTCAACCCTGACTGCATGCAACAAACATCCAATGATCATATTATTGACACATATATCAAGGGCACTCAACATGAAAGGATCTAGCTTTATTGAGTCGTCAAAGCATGACAACTCCTGCACCAAGGCAAGTGGCTCACCCATGGCCAAATTCAACAGAAATTTCCTCATCTGATGGGGGAAATCAACGCAATGGACACCATTTCTTCCTAAGGAGGTAGGATTGATTCAGATGGATATCAATGGCCACCCACCTATTCTAATGGCTCAAAAAACATTTTTCCACCTTGTCAGTTTTTCTGCAGTTTTTTGGGTTCCAAACTTTCGGGGCTGTTTTGAGGCCCTAAACGACGCTTTTTAAGGATTTGGGGCCCAAGGGATTGCCAATGAATAAACCTTGGGCTGGTCAAAAAAAATTCTTCTTGGTTAGGCCTTTCCAACGGGCTATCGTGCGCCTAAAACGAAGATCTTATGCAAAAGTTATGACCCCGGGTAGTTGATGTACTAACTTACCCAAAGAGGGCCCACACGAATTTCGACGCTTCATCTCCTAGGGTTAGGTTTTTGGATGTCTAATGTTTTTGACATTCTTGTTTATTGTAAAAGGACGTGAGAGCCTCATTGTAACCATCTTCTTGCGAATGAGCGCAGCCGTCACATCTCTTCTCAAAGATAAGCCGCCACCATTCTAGCAAGGTTGTTTTCCACTGCATTTTATAGTTTCAACTTATTTCCTTATTGAATAGAAAACCAATTTTATTGTATCTCTGTTATTTTGTGTTAAGAATCTCTTAATAATATGTATTCATTTCGTTCTGCTCATAAAATCTAGATCAAATATGTATTGGATGATTTGGTTAGGGCTATAGATATGAAACACAACATAGACCAAGAGATGTCAGAATAAAGCTCTAAAACATATATATCAATGTAATAAGCAAGAACTTGAAACAAAAGAGTTAATTCCCCCTTAAGGTTTCCAATGTTAGCACTTGGAATTCACCAAAA
Source organism: Picea engelmannii (assembly GCA_009831015.1). Taxonomy (NCBI): domain Eukaryota; kingdom Viridiplantae; phylum Streptophyta; class Pinopsida; order Pinales; family Pinaceae; genus Picea; species Picea engelmannii. Next base: position 10,161 of record ML846658.1, read on the forward strand.
TAATATCCAAATGAACAATGAGCAATTAAAAGAAAATTGGAGATGAATTTCACCACTAGAAATGTTAGATAAACTTGTAGCAATGTTCTAGCAATGAAATAGAATCTAGGTATACAAAAATATGAACCTTTAAGCAACAAACCCTAGCTTTAGGGTTTCTCCAAACTTAATCTTTATTGTTGTTAGGTATTTTTTGGGTTTGATAAATCCTTAAATCAATGCATAAGTTAGATAAGACCTTGAAGCACAACACTATAGGGTCAGTTTTCCCTTTTTAGGGTTAAAGATAAACAATTAAGAACAAACCCTTGATAGAATAGTTTAGGAAATGAAATAGACTGCTAACTTTGCATGAGACTAGGAAAGAAATCCAAATTTATGATTTTTCTTTGATTTTTACCATTAGAGTTCTTTCTAAACAATACAAAAATAAAAGATTTTTGATTTTAGGGTTTTATGGTTGGTTGTTCGGAGAAGACAAGTGCCTTATTCCCACTAGGGTTTATGGGGTCGAGAAGAATGATCCCTCTAATAATTGGTCCTTCTTATATTAAAGGATTAAGGCTAAGAGATTAGAACCCTAGGGTAGAATAATATCTTATATAACCAAGATAAAGTATGGAGACCGAGGCACTACAAGTAGGGGTTCCCAAAGGGAAGCACCTTCACCAAGAAGATCAACTATAGCTTGAATAAAATACTTAAAACCCTTTCCAATGAACCAAAGGAAAAACAAAGCAAGGACTTGAGCATTTATCGAACTAACAAAGGAAGAAAGGAGATATGAGACCCTAGAACGTCTTCCCTCTAAGTGGTAGAATAACCCTTCAAATGGATCAATCTTTCAAGCTTGTAGAAGTTTTTTAATATCACAACAAATATTTAATGCACCAAGAATAAACCAAGAAAGAGAGAGCTCCAAGAATTGACACAAAAACCTCCCATAGGTATATCTTCAATGAAATTATATTCTAAAAAAAAGTAGCCAACAACAACAATGATTTGTAATGAGAGGAGAGCCTTTATTTATAGATGAGGCTTCCACATCCTTCTCTCTCTTTATTATTTTCCTATATTCTAAAATCTAGCCTAGGAGAATCAAAAAAATGGCTTATGATTTATAAAGTAAAGGATACTAAGTCAAACTTCAAGTAAAAAAATGCCACGTGTACAATAAACCCTCCGAGAGAGGGGTGAGATCCAACAAAAGAGAGGTCAACTAGGTTGAATAAGATACAACATGACTACTTAATACTTTCATTATTAATACTATTTTATTAGTAGTACTACTATTATTAACTCTATTATTAATGCTTTCACTAATAGTATTATTACTCTATTATTAATACTTTTACTAATAGTATTTGTAATTCAATTATTAGTAATTTTACTTATTGTATTATTAATCCTATTATTAATTCTATCATTATACTTTAGGTCTCTCTCTCTCTCTCTCTATATATATATATATATATATATATATATATATAGAGAGAGAGAGAGAGAGAGAGAGAGAGAGAGAGAGAGAGAGAGATGAATATACATATTAGTTTCATGTAAGATGGATCGAGTCTTTACTTCATGCATCTATAGCCTCATGTACTGCCGAAAATAAAACAAAGATTCAGATACACTATCCACAAAATTTACATATTAAACCATATACCTAACAACTAACAAAACTGCTTCAAATGATCAAAATCAAGAATAAACTGCATCTGCTCCACACCAACTAGACTAAAGATGAAACTTTATATATTTTGTTTCCTTACCACCCATAAATTCATAAAAACCAAATGCCTCTATAGGAAGGTAAAACTCCTCTTTAGACAAGGTGTGGACTTTGACATTCAATTCTATGAATATATGGCTAAAGAGGATCCATTGCAAACACTGCATGGATTGGAAAAGTTCTTGTAGAAAAGGTACGAGTCTCACTTCGGATACTGAAACCCTGTTATTTTCCCAATCAATAATGAGAATGGAATCACCATTTACACTTGGAGTTTTTTGAGACCTTTCTTTGCAGTAGCCTCAAGTAAAGTCCATAAAGCAAGAAACTCGTCTCGTTTATTTGAGCCCCTCCTAGGGGGCATATTGGATTTGGATGAAATGGCTATGGTTCACATGAAGGACCACACCTACCTTGCATAGAGGCAGATGAACCTAGTTGGCATCGTCGAAATACCCCCATGGTGTTTGGAAATCAAGAGTTGGCATGGATAATAGCCTCGTGTTTTTATTTTTTGTTTTAATCATGTATTCCTTTTCTAGATTCCCAATAAGGTTTGCAGTGATCTCTGGATAAATATACTCATTCTTGAAGACACAAGAATTATGAGCCCACCAAAGACTTTGTACCAATATGCATTAGAGCCCTTTGAAATGTTTCATTGCTACCTCTGCTAACCATTATTTTAAAATGATCCAGATTTTATGAGCAGAACAAAATGAATAAAGATTATTAACAGGTGATTATCACAAAATAATAGAGATACAATAAAACTGTTTTTCTATTCAATAAGGAAATAAGCTAAAACTGTAAAATGCAGTGAAAACAAGCTTGCTGGAATGGTGGTGGCTTATCTCTGAGAAGAGATGTGACAGATGCACTCATTTGCAAGAAGATGATTGGAACGAGGCTCTGAAGGCCTTTTTACAATAATCAGGAATGCCAAAAACCCTAGATATCCAAAAACCTAACCCTAGGAGATGAAGTGCCAAAAGTCATGTGGGCCCCGTTTGGGTAAGTTAGTACATTAACTTCCCGGGGTCGTAACTTTTGCATACGATCTCCGTTTTAGGCTTATGATAGCCCATTGGAAAGGTATCGTTGAGGAGATTCATTTTGGGGGATCAATCATTCCTAAGGCTATCATTGAGAATCTCTATCCCAAAAAACCTTCATTTAGGCCCTCAAAATGGCCCCGGAAGTTAAAACTGCTAAAAATCATAAATTGCCAAAATTGCCAGAAAACTGTTTTGAGCAAGTTGGAAAATGTGGGTGGCCATCGATATCCACATGGATCAATACTCCCTCCTTAGGAATCAATGGTCTCCATTACGTTGAGTTCCCCCATCAAATGAGGATATTTCTGCTGAATTTGGCCCCGGGTGAGCCACTTGCCTTGGTGAAGGAGCTGCCCTACTTTGATGACTCGATAAAGTTGGATCCTTTGTTGTCAAGTGCCCTTGATATGTGTGTCCACAATATGATTGTTGGATTCCTATTGTATGCAGTCGAGGTTGAGCTCTATTGGTGTCAGTTGTTCTGCTACGTCTTAGGTGTCAAATAATGGTGGGAAATAAGGGCGAAGGAGATCCACGTTGAACACTGGGTGCAAGCCAAGGAAAGGAGGAATGTTGAGCTCAAAAGAATTATCCCCCATGGACTTGGTGATGGTGTACGACCCATAACAGAGTGGGTGAAGCTTCCGATGGGGTCCTGTAAGGCGTTATTTTTGGAAGTGCAACCAAACTTTGTCTCCCACCTGAAACTTATGTGGCACCTGATGTTGATCAGGGCGTTGCTTGTACTTGTCATTGGAATTCTGTAGGATATCTTGAACCTGTTGGTATATGTGTTGGATCTTCTCAATGAACTAGGTGTCTTTGTCAGCTTCAGTTGGATCATGAGATGAGTCGGTCGAGGTGACCACAAGGGGAAGTGCAACATCTATGGGACCCAATGGTTGGAATCCCAACCCCACCTAAAAGGATCTGTGGCCTGTTGAGCTATGCAGGGCTCGATTGTAGCTATGTTGGACATAGGGAAGGCTCTCATACCATGTGCGAGGGTGATTTGAATTATACATGTGAAGGATATGCACAATCATTTGATTTACGACCTCAGTTTGGCCATCTGTCTAGGGGTGGAAGGCCATGGATTTGGTGAGCTTGGTGTCCAGCAGTGACCAGAGGCTCAACCAGAATTTGCTGAGAAATCGACTGTCCCGATCTGAGACAATGGTTTGTGGGATTCCAAAATGTACCGAGACTCGTTCAAAGAAGAGATTGGCAGTGACCTCTGTTGTGATCTTCTTGCAGGCAACCATAATCGCCATCTTAGAAAAGTGATCAACAACCACAAAACACAGTCATTTCCCCTCTTGGTGGACATGAGGACCAACATGTAGTCCATTGAGATGGATTCTCATGGCTTGTCAGGAGTAGGAAGAGGGGTGTACAGACCCTATTTCTTAGTGGTTGGTTTGGCAATAGCGTAGGTAGTGCAGGACCTAATATACTTGCTGACCTCCTGTCGAAGTTTCAGCTAGTAGAAATGTTTCTGTAGCATCTCCACTGTCTTTTCGACGCTGAAGTGTCCTGCCGCCCGACTGTAGTGGGTTTCCCGGATCAACTTCACTCACTCGCTTGATGGAACACCGATATGGCCCAGACGACACAACAACCCATCCTAAAGATGGAAATTATTGACAATTACGTTTGCACCCAACAATTGGTAGGTGGTGGCGAAGTCTAGGTCTATATCATAGAGTTGGGGCCATCTAGAGGTCTCATGGCCGCAGGAGTCTAGCACCGTGGTGAGTGTCATGACTGGCGGTCTACTGAGGAAATTAGCGACGTGATTGGTACTTCATGTTGTATACTTGATGTTGAGGTGCAATTGCTGCAAGTATGTGGACCACTTTTGATGGAAATCATTCTGCAATTTTTCTTGTGTTTACATGAACTGTAGTGGCTTATGATCAGTGTGAATGCTTGTCTTCTTCCCAAGAATGTAATGTCTCCACTGGTGGCAGGCTTTCACAATGGAGTACATTTATTTGTCGAAAGTAGGGTACTTACGGACAACATCTGATAGTATCTCACTATGATAGGCCACAGGGTGGTCGTGTTGAGTGAGAACGTCGCCCATCGCATAGTCTGAAGAATCTATCTCGATCTCAAAGGGATGTTGCAGATCTGGTAGTGAAAGTATTGGGGCTGAGCACAAGCGCTACTTCAAATCATCAAACGCTTGTTGTTGGGATTGGCCCCACACAAATTTTTCCTTACCACCACCCCTGGTTATTTGGCTGAGGGCCCATGCAATATGGGAGAATCCCAACACGAACCTGCGGTAGAAATTGGCAAGGCCCAAAAAGATCTGAAGCTCAATGAGTGTGGTTGGGGATGGCCAGTCACGGATGACTTGGATCTTGGCTAGATCCACATGTACGCCATGATGATCAATTATGTGGCATAGGTAATAGACTCTGTCCATGCCGAAGGAGCATTTTTCCAAGTTGGCATATAGCTTGTGTCGTCGTAGGGTGTGAAGAACCTGTTGAATAAGTTGCAATTGTTTGTCCCAAGTCTTATTGTAAATGAGAATGTCATTCAGATACACTACTAAAACATTATTGGTCAATGGTCGCAAGTCCATCATCCTCATGAAAGTGGTTGGAGCATTTGTTAAACCAAAGGTCATGACCAACCATTCAAAAAAGCCTTCCTTTGACTTGAAGGAGGTTTTCCATACATCTGTCTGTTCTATCAGGACCTGGTGGTAGTCAGACTTCAGATCAATCTTACTGAAGTATTTGGCCCCCGTGAATTGATCATGGAGGTTGTCGATTCGTGGAATCGGGTACCATTTTCTGACTGTGATTTTATTCAGAGCTCGGTAATCAATGCATATACCTAGGTTCCATCTTTCTTCTGTACCAACACAATTGGTCTCCCGCAAGGTGATGAGATGGGACGAATGTGACCCTTGTGGAGCATTTCTTGGATCTATTGCTTGATCTCCTCATTCTCTATCAGAGAGCGGTGATAGACTGGCCCATTGGGCAGTGGTGCGTCGGGGGTCAGATCAATGGGGTGCTTGACTTGGCAGTGCAGAGGTACCCCGGTAGGCGAGGAGAATATATCTGAGTATTCTTCCATGACCTTATCTACTTGCTTCTGCTATGTGGAGAGTTCGGTCGCAGATACCCTGGATGTGGCTGTGATATTTTACTTATTCTTAGAGTGAATCATGAAGAAGAAAAACTTCCTCATCTAAGAGATGACCTTCCGACATTGCTTAGCAAAGATGAAGGAAATAGCACTAGGTGGGACTGCCTCGGGTATCCTATACAATTTCATGTTCAAAGTAATAATAACACTATGAGTCCTAGACTCATATACAACATGACGTTTCCAAAAATAAGGTTGGCCCAAAATAACATCACAAACTTTGAGAGGAGAAACATCACACAATACCTCGTCTTTGAAGGGCTTGATGTCATACGAAAGTCGACACTGTTGGCTGAAGTGGAGATCGCTTCCTTGGCGGAGCCATCTAATGGTGTAGGGTTGTGGGTGTGGCATTGTTGGTAGGGGAAACTGCTTGACGACCTCTGTTGAGATCAGGTTCTTCTGGCTACCACTATCAACGATGAAGTGCAGCGGGGTGCCTTTTGACCACATTTGTGAATGGAAGAGGCATTCTCCTTCTTCTGGCTCGTCTGGTTCACCAGGTTGGAGCTTGGTGGTAGAAACGGTGGCATTGGGTTTCGTGTCAATGATCTATCTTCCCCTTTCTGGTTCTGGCTCAGAGTCTAAACCCGCATTTGATTCATAGGATTTCACTTCAGCCACCAACAACTGCTTTGAGCGACAATCAATAGTGTTATGCCAAGGGCTCTTATGGAAGTCACACCACTTCCTGGTATCTTTCTTTGTCTTTTCGGTGTCCTTATTTGCTTTCTTATTGGACTGGTTGTCCTGATACTATCCATATTTCCTCTGTCCTTTGTTCTATGGGTTGGGGCCGCCCTTTTCTAGATTTTTTTGTGAGGGGTTCCCAGGCCCAAATTGCGGCATCTTTTGTTTGAGCTTCTGCTCAATTTTGACGGCATATCGATAGGCCACGCCCAAGGATGATATGTCCATAAATTCCATTTCGGTCTGGATGTATCTATGCAGAGCACCATGATACTTGAGCATCATATTTCGCTCAAAATCTTTGATACCCAGCTTGGTGCGCAAAGTATGAAAGATATTTGTGAAATCTGTCACTCCTTGGTCTCTTTCTTGTCTCAGTGTGGTCCATTTGGTATACAAGTCGTCATAACTTCCCACAGGGTAGTATTGTTCCTTAATAGCATCCCTGAAGGATTCCCAGGTGGTCGTGACTATAAATAATGAGGGTTCCTTTGTTTCCTTTTGCTAACAGAAATTTTCCCACCAATCTTTGACATGGGGAACGACTTTGAGGAGCGCAAAAGTAATCTTTTCTCTATTCAAAAAATTATGGACAGAAAAATACCCTTCTAGTAGATTCAACCACTTGACTACAACATTTGCATCTATCTAACCTTCAAATATAGGGATATCGAAGTTTATTTCTACCTTTAAGGGGGCAGTGCCTCCGCTCGAAGAAGATACGTCGCTTGTTGGTAGCTGCTGAAGGATTTGCGCAAAACTATCCATCATTTCGTTCCTTTGTTGTGTGAGGGATTCCTCAATCAACAATTTGAAAGGATCTCATGTCTCGTCATATTTCTTTTCTCCTTCCATGAGAGGTAGCTTGGGCGTGCGAGAACTTTTTTCCTCAAGAGAAACAAGCTCGAGACCCAACTCTTTGTACTCCGACCTCGTTGGGGACATGCATTAAGACAACAAGGAGCAAACTTCTCTGATACCACTAATCCAGATTTTATGAGAAGAACGAAATGACTACAGATTATTAAGATATTCTTAACACAAAATAATAGAGATACAATAAAACTGGTTTTCTATTCAATAAGGAAATAAGCTGAAACTGTAAAATGCAACGGAAACAAGCTTGCTGGAATGGTGGCGGCTTATATCTAAGAAGAGATGTGATGGATGTGCTCATTAGCAAGAAGATGATTACATCGAGGCTCTGAAGGCCCTTTTACAATAAACAGGAATTCCCAAAACCCTATACATCCAAAAACCTAACCATAGGGGATGAAGCGCCAAAATTCATGTGGGCCCCGTCTGGGTAAGTTAGTACATCAACTTCCTGGGGTCGTAACTTTTGCATATGATATCCATTTTAGGCATATGATAGATTGTTGGAAAGGTATTGTCGAGGAGATTCATTTTGGGGGCTCAATCATGCCTTAGGATATCACTAAGAATCTCAATCTCAAAAAATCTTCATTTAGGCCCTCAAAATGGCCCCGGAAATTAAAATTGCTAAAAATAGTAAATTGCCAAAATTGCCAGAAAACTGTTTTGAGCTAGTTGGAAAAGGTGTGTAGCCACCGATATCTACCTGGATCATAAAATATCTTCCAAACTCAATTTAGACCAGGAAGACGATGGCTTGTGCATCGTTGCGACCAACCTTGTTATCTAAATTTCATAAGAACATCCAACGAAGATGGGAGATGAATATTCAACATCATTTTTACAAAGAGAACACCAACTTGAGTTCTTTAATGGACCTCTCTACCTTTAAAGGAATATTGGATTTGTACGACTTAACGATCAACATTCAAATCAACGTATAAACATCATGCATGATCTCGCATAAGTTGACTCCTTGGGTATATCAAGCATTGGGGAACATTCTTCCCTTCCCTCTCAAAGACTTTGATGGTGGTCTTAAATATTTAGGCTTTCACCTCAAGTCAGATAAATATCATTTTGGAGACTGGGCTTGGATGGTCAAAAAGGTCAAGGTGCAGGTGTCCATATAGGTGAATAGATTTCTTTCAAGGGGGGGAAGACTAGTTCTGCTGAAATCCATACTTGGGATCATCCCAATCTATTGGACCTCTATCTACGTTGTACCCAAAGGCATCCTCAAAATAATCCGTAATATTAGCTTTCGGTTCCTATCTTTACAAAGAGGTTGACATCACATGTTAGCAATTTATTGTTTAAATCCAACCACATAGTTATTTTTCTCTTCAGATGGGTGTTAAGTTTCCAAATAAGGCTCCACCACCACTATTTTGACCCTCGAAATTTATCTCCATTTGATTTTATAGTCAATCTTTGCCATGTAGTCCCCAGATTGAGGATTTTTAGACCAACAAAGGACGTCAGTATCATATTCTTTCAGTTTGATAAAGTTGGATACTAGCAGGCTTATATATTCATTCCATTCTGACACTTCATCTCTGAATAATACTATATCCATAAAGAACATCCAACCATGTCTCCCTAAAGGCCGCCGATACATAGACTTTGCATTATTCAATGAAAAAATACCAGCCAACTGAGAATCCCATAGAAGCGAGTCAGAGAAGAGATATTTTTTTCAGAGCCAAACTAGGGATATTATCCTAGCCTTATCTGCTTCGCATTTCCTACTCACAATACTATCCATGGCCCGACCAAGGGAAAGGATGAGACAAGAGATCTCCAAATATTTGAACATTTGGAAGACTTTTGAGGCTTGCTATTGCACTCAACAATGGACAATCCTGTGAGATATTTGGACTTTAAAAATCTACCTCATAGGTAATCGCTTTGTATAAATATCCACAAGGATCTCCTTGCGATCCCCTAAGAAAATGAGTATATATTCTTCAAACCCCACCCCCCGAGCCCCTTAGGGAGAGCCACATGACTCCACTTAACCAGTGGGATGCCCCCTGAAACTCAAGGTCCAGACCATAGCAACTGAAAGGTAATATTATGGATTTTTTTGAGGATGCCTTTGGGTAAAAAGTTGATAGAGGTCCAATAGACTGTGTTATGGTATTAATCGGTAAGTGCGGACACAAATTGTTCTCCCTAGCTTCACTACGAAACTAGAACAAAACATGACAGTACACTACTCTTTCCTTATATTTCAATTATCAAATGAGAAATGGATCTAGAACATACCTTTTAAATATCAAAGATCTAACTTTGTCAATGCAATCCAAGCTCCATCACGAGGCTTATGGAGAAATATCTACAAAATATCACAAGCCAACGAAGACAAGAATAAAAGATCCTACTTGATATGAAACTATGTATGTGATCAAGGAATCATACAATATGGACAAATAAGATTCATATAGGAAAGAAAACTGCATCTATATTAAATAATATAAAGAGAGATTACAACCAAAGCCTTGATGTCGTAAGGTCCCTTCCAACTGTCCCTCGTTTCCCACACACTTATGCTCCAAGAATTTTGAGACTATAGATCTGAAATTCACTCACAATCTATCTTGACATGGAAAAACTAAAAACCACTCTAACCAAGCTAACAATCTCAAGCCAACCTTCCAATCTAACTTTCTCCATGAGAGCTTGTCTCCTTTTATAAGCTGAAGAGGATAAGGTAAAGAGGTTAGGGTGATCCCACTAAATCAGAAAAGCAAGTAAGATCCAAACCGACCGGAGGTCACCTCACCAAAGAAGCTTCTCCTTCTAGAAGCATTGAGAAGATGCTTGTTTTTCCCACGTACAAAAATCGTCGCACCCTTAGAACTGAGCATAGTGCGACGACGTCACAGGCCAAGTTTAGTGCAACATGCGACGATCTAGGATGGTCGCACCCCTAGAACTAGACAGGGTGTGACAATCCTCTTTACTAGGGTTTTTACAAAGGAAAATATGTTTTCATCTCTCAGGTAAAGTTCTTCTCCCTTCTTTCTTTAGGAATTCGGGCCACTGATCCTTCTAAAAACAAAGGATAGGTTTACATCATTAACGTTCATAGGGGTGACGAAAATAATGTGTAACAGAGATCCCCCCAAAGTATGAAATTAGAACATAGTGATAGCTAAAATACTTTGTAAAGTGTGTGTAGGGAATAAGGAACATGTCGGTTGGAAACCTACCAACAAACAAGGAAATACAGTACAATAATATAGCATCACTAAGGTAGGCATTCCCATACTCAAAATACAAATGACTCAAAGCATAAATGCCGACATGAAAATATCCATGTTAAGTAAGAGAAGTCATGGCCACCAAACATACACTGTGTATCCATGCCAATATGACTCAAATATGAACATAGCCACCAAAAATACATTGTGGATCTATGTGTTAAAGACTCAAATTTGAACATAGCCATGAGACATACACAGTGGATCTATGCAACAATACAATCTGAATATACTCCAACGGAACCTGAATCTGTCAGAAAATATTCAGGGTCTTCATCTCCACCACTCTAAAGTATGAATCTAACCATGTGAATGCAAGTGTTGAAGTCGAACATGGTAGAAACCACTTGATTACCGATCATTAATGAATATCGTTAACAAGTGTGAGAGAAATCACCATTAATGTCAATGACTCCCAAGGTACTCTAGTACAATCCAATGAATGCGAATTAATGAGATGAAGTCGAACACTCGGTGGAATATCTCGATCAGGGGTCAATAATGAAAACCCATTGTTGAAAGCAAGGAAACCTGCCATTGAGGCATGCAAGTTCCAAGGTACCAATTAGTTTCTAAGTATAATTCCTGGATAATGAGTTGAATTTGATAGGAAAAGACTCGTCATAGGAGGGTCTTAATGTATCCCCCATCAATGACATGAAACGTGTAACAATATTTGAAGTATATCAGAGTAACAAGTGATTCAAGACTGACTTAGAGATGGCCGATGCAATAGAAGGATTAAGTACTACAGAAATGGTCGATGCAATAGAAGGCTTTCCGTGTTGAACTTCTCTTTGAACATATTGACGACACGACAATTGTCTTGGAAATACTGACTCAACAACAGGGATCACAAACCAAAATGTAATCTTATAAAGGAGTATGATCAAGAGACAAGTGGATTTTCCAACCTAGACGCAAAGCGAGTGAAAGGGGGTCGTGTTCAAAGGCAACTCTTCCATAGAATACAGGTTTAGATACATTTCTTTCCCAATTTTTACCCCACCATTTCTAGCGAGTACCTCTTTATTTTTACACAAGCTTGAGGAGGATAACATATGCTTGTAGATATAATCTCATCCTTTGGATGAGTCCCTTGGAGTATGTTTAACGAACCCGAGGAAGGAGTGGTTCGGTCCCATATGGGCCTTTCAATGTTTGTTTTGCGAGTCCAAAGAAAGAAAACTCAGGGGTTTTTCATGTTTAGAGAGTCTGAAAAACACTTAAAGAAAACTACAAAAGGTCATTTTTCATAAATTAATCTGACAAGACCGAAAAAGTGATAACCTATCTCTCATCAGATGTTTTCTTCAAATAATTTTACGAGCATGAAAAGAACAAGGTCGCTCGACAATATTTTCATGTTTAGAGAGTTTGGAAAGAGATTAAAGGGAAATCCAAGGGGTTCCTTTTTCATATAACCGCTACTAGTCCAAAAAATTGATAAAGTTTTACTCAGTTACATTCTCATGTATTCACGAGCATGAGAAAGAACAAAGACTAAGATCGGGATTGTTTTCATTTTTACGCAAGATTAAACAAAACAAAACTATGCTTGGGATAGATTTTATTTTTACACAAGCTTAAAAGTAAACAAAACTATTCTTGGACCTGGTTTCATTTTTACACAAGCTTGAACCAGAGGAAACTATGTTTGAGGTAGGTGGTTTCATTTTTACACAAGCTCAAACCAGAGAAAACTATGCTTGAGGTAGGTGGTTTCATTTTTACACAAGATTGAACCATAGAAAACTATGCTTGGACTTCCCAACACATAACATAGGGATGGTTGGTACTTATCCCCAAGCTTAAGAAACTAGCGGCTTACCCTCAACATGAAGTCCATAGGCTGTAAGCATTCCCCCCCTAAGCTTCAGCTCATCAACGACACAAGCGGATGAAAAGAAGCTTCAAATACTATACATAACGAAGTACTTGAATCAATCAAAGAGGGGATAAATCTATTTCATTTTTTAACGAGCTTGCCACATAGAAGAAAAAGTAGGCTCGAGAATCTAGGTTCAATCCCTAGACCTCTGTTTCATTTTTTAACGAGCTTGACACAGAAACAAGAACTATTCTTGTAACTTTTGTTTCATTTTTTAACGAGGTTTCCATAGAGACGCAAAAACTATCCTCGTAGGTTCTGTTTCATTTTTTAACGAGGTTGCTACAGAGACACGAAAACTATCCTTGTAAGCTTTGTTTCATTTTTTAACGAGGTTTCTACATAGACACAAAAAAACTATGCTCGTAGCTGGTTTCATTTTTAACGAGATTGAAATAAAAAAACCATGCTCAAAGCTGGTTTCATTTTTTAATGAGCTTGAAATCAGAAAACCATGCTCAACGTTGGTTTCATTTTTTAATGAGATTGAAATCAGAAAACAATTCTCATACTCTCTTCTTGATCATGGCTTCCAAGAGGACAATGCTTCGGAAGGAAACCATGTCATGGGACAAAACTCAGTCATGGCTTCCAAGATATCTTCACTCGATGGAAGAAACACAATCTAGAAGGAACACATGTCGAGGATCGCGATAGGGGTAAGGATGTCATGCTCCAATAGCCCTACCAAAGAGATCACCATGTCAACTACCAGATCTAAGTTAAAAGGGACTAAGCTTACAGTGAGAGGCTCATCTTCATCGAAAACTAAAGGCATGGGAGACAACGCCACATAATTGACATGTGGTAGGAGTTATACCAACGACATGTATGAAACGCTTAGGGAAATCATTGTGTTGACGGTCAAGTCAGGGCCAACAAATGAAAGTTGATCAATAGTCACAATTCTTCCATCATGAGGGAAAGATATCACATGAAAAAGAGTGGACATGATAGCTTTCATGGCATAGACATAATCTTTCCCAAGGAGTAAATCGAAATCCAAGGGGTCTTGGACTACCATAACGTCAATAAAGACAGTTTTGCCTCCCAAAGTTACATGAAATTGAGGAAGGATCCCTAAAAGGTGACTGGTTCTTCTGTTAAAAGCTAACAGATTCTGCATAACCAACACAAGATGAGGATAACCCAAAGCTTGCCAAGCAATAGAGGACAAAATACTAACAGACGAACCTTCATATATCAACGTCTGATGAACGTCCCGACCACAAACTTGTACTATAATATTGAAAGGAATGTGAGAGGTAAGACGAGTTCCAGTTAGCGCACCCCAATAAAATATGATGGACTCATTACTTGAAGGGGGTTCCACGGGAGAAGGTGGAATGCCCCCTAGCAGGGTAGATTCTGTATCAACAAGAAAAACATGAGCAGTATCAGGTTTACTCTCTAGCGGGAGAGTAGGATCGACCGATGATGAGATCATATTGACCACTTGGGTTTCATTCTCCAAGGGGTGAATTGGGTCGACGGGAGGAAACAGATCGACCGCTTGGGTATCATTTTCTAAAGGGAGATTGGGATCAACCAAGGATGGGATCAGATTGACCACTTTTTCAACTGATTGAAATAAGGACGTGACCAAATTGATTACATGATCAACCAGACTGACCGATGAAGGGACCGAATTGATCATTCCATCAACTACAGGTGGGTCGAGAGTAAGCTTGTGATAAACAGCTGGAAGCTACGGTTGGGAAATGGTCATGTCTTTCAGTAATTTCGAGTCTTCATCCACACGAGGGAAAATGTGAGTTTGATGACTCCCTCTGCATAACATATACGAGAACTTGACTCTACTTTTATTCTTCCCAATTGTTATCACTGAAATTTCGTCCGCACATGACGACAAGAACTCCGCATCGTCAAAACAGGACTGAAGTCATTCATGGCACAAGATTAATTCCACAACATTGCAAAAGGGTAAAAAACTATACCAAGTGACCAAAAAATTGAAGGGCACTTTACAGAATCTGGGTGCGCGCGCATATGCGCGGAACAACAACGTACAATGAGCGCATGCGCGCATGATGCACAGCTGTTGGGCGAAAAAACTGTGCACCTGCTAAACGACGCATTTATTGAAATTGGTCAGCCTCCCAACCACTAATGGATCAGCTCCCAAGTCGATTTGACACCAAATCCGAGCTCAATCCGCATGGTGGTCTGGTCAAAGACCTAATTGAGCCCTAAAGAGCCCCTTTTCACACTCCAAAGAGGTTACATTATAACCCAATGCTAGGCTATAAAAAGCCATGAATAACCATCACTTTCTCAAGGAATTCTATGCATTGTTATGCTGCCAAGATTGTTAAGGACTCATTCTTTGACAAGAACACATAGGCATCATTGCACAAGAGCTATCCACCTCCCCCTTGAGTGGATAAGCTTGGAGTTATTTCACCCACATTTTCATCTTTTCATTGTAAGGAGAGAAAGCTAGTGAGGGCCTCAAGAGCCTTCCATTGGAGAAAGAAGGGACCCAAGTCCCCTTTCTTCATTGTGCCTTTGGATTTCATCAATAGATCAGCTTATACATTGGTGATATTGGTCCATTTGTATTTATTTTTCATTTTCTTCATATGCTCATAGTTTTAATTAGTTTTAGTTTAATTCTTGTTTATTGTTTTGTTTTGTTTTCCTTAACCCTTTCCTTTTACAACTGTCATGCCTAGCAGAGCCCAACTGGGCATGTAAGCACCTTTTATTTGCTCACCTAGTGACGAATTGGGTGCAAACAGATTGGCGACCATACTAGGGAGAAGGTATCAATTCCTCCCTCATTT
>ML846659.1:8451-24582 GCA_009831015.1 Picea engelmannii
TCGCTATTGCCACAAAAGTTAGTCGCTATAGCGACGAAAATCCTGACTAGATTTAAATAAGATTTTCGTCGATATTGCGACGAAATTTTGTGGCAATATCAACGAAAATCCCGCCCTGTTTAAAAAAAATATGAAACTAGTTGAAGTGTGGAAAATTTTCGTGGAATAATCCACCCATATGTAGTAGTGAAAGCATCTCTGGCCAACCAAGGTTGATTGTTTTACGGTGGGTTTACCCTCTCTTAGTCATGGTCATTATGATCTTCCATATCTTCAGATCACGAGCGTTCTAAGTTAAACCCTTCTTCTTTCAAAAAATCATCCGGCTCATAGATGTTACTGGCTGGCGTTTCAGGGATTAGATTAAGTGGATGTTCGATTTCGGCGAGGGAGAAATCTATCAAGTATTCTACTATGTGCACAAAAACCTAGTCGGGGGTATCAACCACTAGTCTGCTTATTTGTTTTCTTCGAGGAAGTATTGGAGCTAAGGACAACACACTGATCTATTGTGCATATGCTCTTGTGATTCTTTTGAATTGATTCAATTCCTCATGAGGGAGAGCATAAGGTATGTCCGGGTACAGACATTCTTCCTCATGTTGGGGTGAGTTACTCATTTCAGTAGTACTCAATGTGTGTGGGATGTTTTGGGAATGACTAGCCATGCATGTGGGCTGTTTTGAATCTACAGACTGTCTGAAATATTATGTGAAATATGTATTCGGCCATTCATTCTTCAGGCCCTCCTTCTAGCGCCAATTTTGTTGATGAGTATTATATCCATTTAAATCAACAATAGGAACCAAACCTACCACTGAGGCTCAATTAGACTCTGCAACGTTTAATAGTGGAATGGTTCTCCAGATTTTGCAATCCAGCTAAAACTAATTGATGGGATTTATATTTTCTTCTGAAGGATTTCTCCTTCGGTTCAGACGTTCTCTTTTTGTATTTTCTCTTAGGTGGGACTGATATATGATAGGTCTAGTATAAACTGACCAGGAAACAAAATGGGAACAAACTTAACTACTAGAGAAGGGGCTGAGCTTGGGATAACCCTTACACTCTAGCATGCAAACAATGATCATCTACCACATGCCTAGTACTAATACTTTAACTGTGCGGGTATTCCAATTACTGATTGAGATACAATTTATCATAATAAAACATGCATGTGATAAACAATGGCAAGTAAAATAATTCACTCAACTCTAATTATCAATCACATAATAACGCAACGATTAATCTTCATCATTAAAGAAATAACTGTAAAACATTGCATCAGATAACTTATCAACAGATTTAATAGCTCTTACTCGTTACTGCATCCATTCATGAGACAAAATAAGAAATAATTCTTCTCCACATCCAATCATACATGCATTTGATGAAAACATAACTTTTGTCTCTGGTCCCAAAATGACTTCTCTATTCAAGGTAGCTCCAAAATAGTTCTTAACAAAACGAAAAATGAGAGTTTTTTGCAACAACCATTGACCCTTAACTAACCGGTCGATGCTATGATTTATAACATAAAATTAACTAAAAATAACAACTAAGGCGCAACTAAGTAAAACAAAATTCGCCACATGGTGTTCTCTTCTATCAGTTCTTTTAAGAGTCATCTCAAGATATCACTTAAGAGGGTGACTCTTCTTGTACTTTGACCACTTGATGAACAGATCCTCGCAGGTGTTGGCATATGGGAATCTATGATGTTCCATCGAGGCTGAGTGAATCTCTCTTATCTCTACCGCATGTGCCTGATACTTGACTATACTGACACTTAACTGTTGCAACATAACTCGAGCTTTGATCGGGTGTTCCATAAACTGTCGCACCTGACCTGGCGCCATGTCTACCACCTTTGCTATTTCTTCAGCCCATGATGATTTTTGATCAGTGTGTGACTTGACTATGTCGCGCAAGTCAAAAAATTCATTGGGTGTGCCAAACTCGGGGAGTCCAATGCCTTTCATCACCCGATTAATATTGATCCAAATTTTCTCGCACTTGGCCCATTTCTCTTGGATTTCTCGGTGAGCTTCCCGAGCCATTTTTTCCCAATACTTGATCGATTTCCTTATGTGATAAAGGCTTCTTTATTTTAACACCCAAATGTCATGTTCTTCTGTATCTCGACCTTGTTGGACTGCACCGATGTAGTCGACTCTCTCCAGGTCTTGCTGTGCTTTGTCGTACCATCGCTCCATATCTTTGTACATCACAAGTGCCATGAGGGTGTCTTCTCGGAGCTCGGATATCCTTATAGTGAATAGGTGCCGCTCATCTGTAAATTTGTTGTAGGCCTTTTGGAATTCACTCCTTAGGAACACCGTAGCCTGTGTGGTGTCCTGATAGTATTTCAGCTCCAGGTGGCGCAAATGTTCCAATTCCTTCAAGGTAGTGACCAACTCCTCTTCATTTCTTTTGGATCTTTCTAGGGTGGCATCTATGATTGCCATCCCTACGCCGATGAGTTTATATGTCTTAGCATGCTCTGTGTTAATCAGATGTTCCTCCGTAGTGATGAGGATGGAGCGATCTAAAGTGATCCTCCTCTTCTTCATGGTTCCATGGACGATAACCTTCCTTTTCCAGTCATAAGCTATGGCATGTATGTCAGCTACTTCATCCATGGGCTCGAGGATTTGCTGATCTCCTCAGGTAAGTGTATTCCATAGACTCTTGATTGTATATACTTGTTCAAGACTAGGTTCTTGAACTTCCTCTTTGTGTTCTGAAGGCCCGACTTGTGTCTGTCACTCATCGGGGGTTTGAGTACTGATTGAAATTGAGGCATCGGGGCTAGGATTGGTACTTACTTGATCCTTGGCCGTCGGGACACCAATTTCTTGCTGTGGAGCCTCTTTCTTTTGTTCACCCGACCCTGGATCAGCCTTTGGTATTTCCACTTGAGTCTCTGGTCCATTGGGAAGCTGAGTGTCTAGGAAACTTTCGAATTCTTGTTCACTCTATGGAAGCCCTTGAGTTTGAGTGTTGGGAACTAGGGAAGATGTATTCTCTGACTCCTCTTCCTCCTCAATATGTACATGGGTTGCAATGGATACCTCCAGGCTCTCATCATCATCATAGATTTTTATCAGTTCGCTTATGGGGTATGGCACACTTGTTCTCCCTAATGTTATGACTGTCTTTGGCTGAGTCGAAACACCTGTCAGTGATCCGACCGGTGGTGTTTTGAATTCAAGGTCGTCTAACCCAATGATTTCATCAATGTCTATAAATTCATGGCCGCTTGGGTCCGCATGAATTCTTTCTGGGTTATCGACAGGGGATCCTATCATTTCTGATAGGTCTTGGTCATATCGCAGCTGATTAATCACTCGTTGCACTTTTTATAACATGAGAAATCCACTTTCCCGTGCGTCCTGTGGCATAGGAAAACTCTTTCTTGAATCGGGGTTGCCTGAGGGGCTTCTCTTGCTTCGGCCACTATCATTTCTTCTCTGGCCCTGAGGGCCCCTTGAGCTGATTGTTCTAGGATCGTTGTCTGTTCATCCAGGCTCATGGATTTGAAATTTTTCATCAGGGTCAACCATCCTTGCCACCACTTCGTCCCAGTCTTGGGCATTTTAGGTGAAGACCTCATCTTCGAATTTATCATGGGCGTAAGGACAACATGACGACACTTGCGAGGCGTGCTTCAATATTAGACCCTTTGGGTCATGTTTTCGGAAAAAAATAGTCTAGAATCAAAACTCCAATTGGCTCAGTCCTTCTTGCTTGGTTTGAGTGGTGTCCTTAACCATGTAGAAGCCTACATGGAAACCATAAGGGATGAATTCCATTTCATTATCATTGACCAAAGTGGTGTTGTAGCCTTGCAAGATGGTTTGGTAGCATATCTCCCCCACTACAAGCCGGTCAGGGACATGTGCAGGTAGGAGGTGAGGTGCCTTGGTGGCCCCGAATACCCTAATGTAGGTATTGTGTTCATCTAGATACCATTGGATGGCCTTTGATATCACCTTTTTGGCCTCAGCCGATAATCTCAAACAATCTTTCTTAAAAAGAATAAAATGAATGCGTGCGATGAATTCATCACAGATGAGGGAATATGATTTTTTGTACATGTTCTCCCATAAGACGCTGAAATATACATGGACTGGAAGATCCGTGACATGCCAACTCAGGTTCATACCGACAAAGATGTTCTTGGCACACATGACATCCAACAAGTATGATGCCATGTAGAAGGCTGGAGTCTCCCCTTCTTTCGACATCTGAGCCTGTTGTATTCATATGTTCAGCTGTTTGGAAATGATGGCTCCCTAGTTGAAGCCGCTCCAATAGCTACTGTATATGCTAGAGGGATCCATGCCTCTAAAAATCTGGAGCAGTCTTTCTCCCCATACAACTGTCAGATAAGAGCCATTAGGAAGATGTATGGTTCTCTTAGGTTGAACGTTTGGTACCAGTCGGAAGTCCGGTTGGTGTATTTATTATCTTCTCTCCACCATGAGGCCATTACCTGACCTGTGTCATGGCACTTATAGAATTTCATGACGAAATCAGTGTTCATTTGCTCCTCCGAGTATCTAAGCTTGTAATATTTTTGGACATCCACTGGAAGGAACACTCCAACACACTCGCCATTATCGTCATTAATCAAACATTTTTGTGTGTCCGTGTGGTCAATGAGACACTTCATGAGTTCTATGCAGGGAACACTGGAGTTCTTCTCACTACCATGTGTAGGTACGATTTTTGAATATTTGGGAAAACTTCATCGTCGAGATTTCTCATATCGGGGGTCATTGTGCGGGATACATTCTGGGAAATCTTCATGGCTGATCTTCTTGAAGAGTTCTCCCCAATGTGGGAGTACCGCCTTGGTCCCTATGTTTGCCTCTATGTCTCCAAAGGCTAGAGGTTGAGTGAAATCCTTCTTGGTAGATGTCCCGATGACTGGTTCCGGCCTTGTAGTGAATTCCCATTGTTTTGCTGCACCTGGAGAAGATCCTTCTCCTACCTCTGGTTCTTTTAGTTTTGGCGCTCTTGATGATTGCCTATTGGTGGGATTTATTGGAGGCATTGTTCCTGTAATCAAAATCAATCCTTTAGGGCCTAAGTATAGAGAAATATTGAATAAAAATGTATATATGAAGTGAAAACATAAAAAAACCACAGACTGGTACATACGTGTAACGTTTTCTAAACCTGGTTGTTTGATACTCACGGGGTCTCGAAAGATTTTGAATTTCTCTTCTTGCTCCTCTAGATGCTTTGAAAGTACTTTGTGCACAAAATGGTTTTGTTTACAATGGCTCAAGAGAATTTAAATTGGTGAGGAACTTACCTTGTCATATCAACCATTTAATTTGGGTGATGAGTGGAATTCAAAACTGATCTATCGCCGAATATCTACAACTTAAATTCATCATGGGTTGATGGAGGAGACGCGGAGGGTGATGTGTTCTATCGGTAATTTCAAACGACTGTTTTGATTCGTGCATGAATTCACAACTAATGCAAGATCTGGTATTAATTAACCCCTTAAAATCTCAAAATATAATCTTATCAAGCGCTAAAAACGTCCCATCATGTCACTTTCTTAGTGGGTGGATCAGGATCGACGATGTGCTATGGATGTTTTCGTTGATATCCTTTTGTGGAAAACCTCGGACGTCGATCGATTTCCTTGTACGATGCTGATGTGGCAAACTGACTCATAGGTGTGACTTGTACTTGAGGAACCAAAAGTGACTCGGGGTTGAGTGCTCAAGAGAACCACTTCAGACTCAGACTTCCCTCCAATTTATCTGAAGACCACATCTAGACTATACACTATTTTCATTGATGCAGCATCCCATAGCTTATATCGTTTCATTACTTATTTGTTTTCCATTTTCCTCCACTTTTCCTTGGGAACATGAACAAATGAATCAAAAACAAATACTTTGAGATGTGAAAGAGAATAATTCTTACCAGACCATACCTCATGTGATTCGAGTCATCTAGCGTCGACGAAGGAGACATACTCACCAGATATTTTGTAGTGTCGACTACCTCTACTGAGAATTCTTGTTTGAGTCCAGCACCACTGAGCATGCTCCTTGCCTTGTCCATCAATGTTTTGTTCATTCTTTCAACAACTTCATTTTGATGTGGGGTATATGGTGTGGTATTTTGACATGATATGCCACACTAATCATATAACTGTTCAAAATATTTTCCACATAATTCATCATCATTGTTAGTTCTCAACACCTTTATCTTCTTATCTGTCTAGTTTTCTAGAAGATATTTAAACTCTTTGAATTTCTCAAAAACCTTTGATTTCTTCCTCAGGAAATATATCTTCGTCTTCCTGGAAAAATCATCTATGAAGGAGACATAATACAAGGATCCACCAAGTGAAGGCACTATTACAGGGCCAAACACATCACTATGAACCAATTCTAGAATTCCCTTTGCCCTTGTCACTCTAGATGGGAACCTCATCCGACTTTGTTTTCCATATATACAATATTCATAAAAATTGACTTCTAAATTACATTAAGGAAAATCCTTGACCATATATCTATTGTGCATAGCTTGAAGTCCTTTTTCTCCAATGTGTCCCTTCCTCTTGTTCCATAACATGGTTGGGTTGATTTGATGAAGACTGGTCGAGTCAGTTGGAATTGACTTAGCCTGAGATGAGTCAAGTTGAGTTGACTTCATAAATAACGATGTTGTTTCATCCATTCGAGTCAACATTTCTTAATAACTTGTATAGTGTTCCAATCCAAACTCCTTTCATTAATACCATCGCACCTATGACTATTGTGCACATATCCTTATGAAATATAGTGTGCACTCTTGCATCACTCATATTACTGACATATATCAAGTTTCTTGCCAAACCTGGAATATGTAGCACACCTGAAAGGGTTCTACTCCTTCCATCCTATAGTATTAGTCACACTCTTCCCCATCCAACAATTTGGGTTGTCGATTCGTCCCCCAAGAACACATCTCCTCCTTCATATCGTTCATATTTGCAAAACCATTTTCTATGTGGTGTCATATCATAGGATGCTCCCGAGTCAATCAACCAAACATCTTGATCCGAGTGTGTAATGGTCGACACCAGATACACATCACCTCTATCCAGAGCAACCTTTCTCAGTCAACTTCTTCTCATCGGATCCTATACTGACTTCCATTTCCTTTGACTTGCAGTCCCTTTTATAATTCCCAACTTTACCGCATTTCCAACATCTTCTCGTTGACTAAACATATGATTTAGATCCACCCTTTGACTTGGAATTTCTACCGATCAACCGATCGAATTCTCACCAATAAAATGTCTTTGGTCGATCCTTCCATGTTATTCCTTCTCATTTATTCTAATAGTAGAGATGAAACCACATCTTTTAGTGCTAATGTGGTTGAATTACTCCCTATAGCCACAATTAAGCTATCCCAAGAGTCTGTGAAAGAACATAATAGGCTAATACTTTCTCCTCCTCAGTGATTTTGATATCTACAGATGATAACCAACTTATTATGGTATTAAATGCATTTAAATTCTCATCACCGAACTATCGTCACTCATCCTCAAAAGATACCGTTTCTTTCTAAGGAACAACTTATTTACTAGATATTTTGACTGGTACAAGCTTCCAAACTTGTCCCACAATTTCTTGGCTGAGTCTTCACCTGAAACATTCAATAACATCGAATTTGCAAGACACAAGCGAATCGTACTCCATGCCCTTCTTTCGAGTTTCTTCCATTTTTCTCTTGACATACCTGTTGGAATGGTACTTGGATAGACTACTTCCCATTGTTCTCGATGTACAAAGAGATCTTCAATTTTAATGTTCCAAAGCTCAAAATTTCAGCCATTGAATTTTTTGATCTCTATCCTCGAACTACTTGCCATTCTTTCCGACACAACTTTTAAAGATATTTGACTTACGAATCTTACTATACCTAGGGTTTATCTTAGATCCAAGATTGTCAAACCAAGCTTTGATATCACATGTTTGGAAAATATGCTTCTACACTAAACCTAATAGAAGAGAGGAAGACCAATTTAAACAAGAAAGTAAATGACAAAGTAATCATACATAACACAAAGATTTTACCTTGGAAACCCAAACGGGAAAACCAAAATTCCTTGAACGTATTGCTCTCTTGTTGTCTTATTCATTCAGAATAAAAGGTTACATGCCTAACCTTGGTCTACACCTAAGACACAATCGACATCATACCCTCTTTATTTTCACAAGAACAACCCTGTAGCCAATCGAATTACATCTACATGACCAACAACCTACAGTTAAATATTAGCATGAACATCAATTTAATACGAATACAACATGCCTTATTTATAGGATTTACACTAGGAAAAACCCTAAATAAAGGCACCCAAAAATGATTACAGATCCACACATATCATTGGCTACAAATCCTGTGAATCTCGGGATTCTGTTACAATCAAATACTAGTTGGATTACCAGTCGACCTTCATTCAGTCTTCAATCGGTTTCCACACGACCTCCTGAAGACCTATTGTCGGTTGAACTCTTCGAATTGCTATCAATTACTTCAACTTCGACTTCGACTTTTCCCGGTTGAACACTTCGACCTTCAACTTTCACTCCTAGTCGATCCACCTCGACTAGATTTTCACTACAAAGAATATAACAATGCAACACTACCGAA
Source organism: Picea engelmannii (assembly GCA_009831015.1). Lineage (NCBI taxonomy): Eukaryota > Viridiplantae > Streptophyta > Pinopsida > Pinales > Pinaceae > Picea > Picea engelmannii. Next base: position 17,137 of record ML846659.1, read on the forward strand.
ATACATCGATTCCTAACCACTGTAACCACTGGTCTAATATGATGTTCTTCAAGTACATGGTCCATTCAACTTATTTATGAACTCCCCTCGATTGTGCAACCAATTCCACCAGCATTCCAAGAGCTAACCAGTGCAACAAATGCACCCACTCTCAGATGACACATGTCCCTTACCTCGTTGTGACACACAAAACAACTTTTATACAGGTTTATGGTCCTATAACATCACACTGAGTCCACAACCAACATATGGTCCACCCATACAACATTCTACTGACATATGGCCCACTTGAAGTGTTTAAAAACTCTTTATATAGGTGAACACACTCTTGCTTTAGGGAAATACAATAGGTGGTCATTTCAGGGATTCAAATCAACTATGCTATATAGTCATGCATTCGCTTCCCTCATGCTCAAGCAAGATTGAATGTCCAATTTGATAGTATGTGCCCAAGCATGAGGATGCAAATCCAAATGTTCTAGTTAAGTTTCACTCACCTTGTTCATCATAGAGACAAAACCTCCTAGCTTTGATGTATCATAGATGGGGCCATTTGGTTCTTGTCTCAGACACACAAAAACATCCTCTATTAATCTCGAACACACCAAGCAAGATATCAACTTGGGACACACCAAGCAAGCTATCCATTTTAGCCCAGACACACCAAGCAAGCTATCCATTTAATCTCAAACACACCAAGCCATCCAATGCTCAACTTAGACACACTGAGCAAGCCATTAACTCTAACAAACCAAATGATTTTTATACCACTAGTATCACAACTAGAGAATCTTTTGACATTGTGACACACACATCAACATATCTATGCATCGTTATCCATTTATCAATCCTTAACACACATAGCATAAAAAAATGGACATCATATTTGTGTAGATCAATGCCTTCTATGACACACAAAGAAGATCAATGTTTGAATAACATCAATGTATTTGCTACTACCACTTTGATTTTTCATTCTAGCAACACCATATCCTCCATAAACGACTAACTCAATCACTTTTCCAATACTCGGGAATTACCTACCATGTAGAAAACACGACAAAACTCGTAATTCAAAGCTTAATCAAAGGATTTGTAAGAGTGTGGTCACCATTGTTGTTCACCCCAACCACCATCGTTGTCTTGGTTCTTGTTACATGGTCCCTAGTGAAAAATAAAATCGGTTTGAGGAGATCCAAAAGGAAAATGACATGAAAATCTCATCTGGATCAAATACTTCATCATAGAAACCCTAGTGCACCTTGTATATCCTGACATGTTGTTGTTGGGAATACTTGAAATCTTCATTGGGACCTGTGAGGTCACATTTGTGCCTTATTTCCTCATTCCTCGAGCACTAGAAGGCCTTAGAAACGACCTTGAAGGCTTACTCTTCAACAATGCTTTTGATTCCTCGGGAGTTATATGTTCGCCAATGTGATCATGCTCATCCCACCAACAAGCTAGTGCATATGTATTGTTGGATGATTGATGGGAGACACATTTGCGATTTGATCAAGGACATTATTGTCTGTGCTTGTGGAAGGCCTCGCTGGGGTTCTAACCTATGCACTATCGGGAGGACCCTTCAACCAGTTGAAGATATCGAATGTGGATATCTCGCCAGGAGGTACATGCTCTCTCTTGTCATTCCCACTCATAGTTGCTGCCACTGTTTTCTGTAGATATTTTCACTATCAAACCTGCTTGCACCACTAGAACACCACCGCTCCTCTTTTCTTTGCTGACCAATTTTCTCTGTGTTCTTTATGACCGTTGGGATTCAGGGTTAACACATTCATGTTTACCAACCAGATCCAATGCACCTTTATGTTAATGTTTAAGGCATTATTATAGTTCTTTTCATTTCAATAGATAACAATAGCATAACATAAGATCACTGAGAAATACACAATCACAAGAGACACAACATTTATCCTGGGAAACCCTCTAGGGGAAGAAAACCCAACAAAAATTCTTTATTATAGATAGCCAATACAATGCCAAGAGATAGATTTAACTAATACAAAAGAGCCTCTCCCAAAAGATGTGCCATTCTCTCTCCTTCTTCTCCAACTACAGTTCTGAAACTTGTCTCTCAATGAGCAAGTGAGTCATGTATCTAAGTGAGGCACTAGCCTCCTTATTTATACAAATCTAGCACGTGTGAAGTGTCTCTTCACTGGCAAGGCCGACTTCTCAAACTGGGTGGTTATAACCACCTTTATTATATTTCGGGGCCTCTTGATATATTTTGGGGCCGACTTCTTCTTTTGTCTTTTACAATTTCATTATGACCAATCCATAAAAGGGTATTTGGTCCTTATACAATAGCCGACATGATCAATACAAAATGGGGATTGATCCAATGAATAATATATCAAATAATAATAAGAATACACTTTGCAATTACATTATTTCAACACCCCCCCTTAACAAGAAGGGTATTCTTCAACAACATGATGCGAGAGAGAGAGAGAGAGGACAACATCATCAACAACATCAAGTGGGTGAGAGGACAACATCATCAATATCATCTTGGAACAATGACTGGCATATCTATAAATCATCGAAAGTTTTCTTCATCGGTAACATCGTCATTCTCAAAGGAATGCAATCATCATCTGCATCAATATGTATTAGTATAAAACTGATACATCATCATCATCACAACACGAGGCTGACTCATCATAATACAAGACTGGCTTTACGTCATAGATGTTAAGTTGAAAGCTCAGTACTCGTCTTGCTTTACATCACAACAATCAAGATGGAAGCAAGATACTAGACTGGCTTTACGTCACAACTTCTCAAGATGGAAGCTCAATACTAGTCTCATCACATCGTCTTGATTTACATCACAACCATCAGGTTGGAAGCAAGATACTAGAATGGCTTTACATCACATCTGTCAAGCCGGAAGCACACTACTAGTCTCATCTCATCGTCTTGCTTTATGTCACATCAATAGAGCTGGAAGTAAGATACTCGTCCTTCTTTACGTCACAACGCTTAAGCTGGAAGCAAGATACTAGACTAGCTTTACGTCACAATTGTCAAGACGGAAGCACAGTACTAGTCTCATCTCATCATCTTGCTTTACGTCACAACAATAAAGATGGAATACAGATACTCGTCATGCTTTACGTCACAACACTTAAGCTGGAAGTAGGATACTAGACTGGATTTACGTCACATCTGTCAAGCTGGAAGCACAGTTCTAGTCTCATCACATCATCTTGCTTTACGTCACAACAATGAGGATGGAAGCAAGAGAAGTCTCACCACAACAACTACTCCCCCTTTCAAGGAAGGTCCTTTCGGACTATACCAAGCTTATCTCAAAAGTTCTCAAACTTTACATGAGATAGAGGTTTGGTCAACACATCAACAACCTGTTCATCCATGCTAATGTACTGGAGATTTAAGGCTCCTCTCTGCACCATGTCACATATGTAATGATATCGGATCTCTATGTGCTTCGACTTGTCATAGAATACATGATTCTCTGTCATCTTTATGCAGCTCTGGTTGTCACATAGGATCATGGTTGCTTTCATATCTAAGTCAAATAGGTCGGTCAACAACTTTCGAAGCCATATAGCTTTGCAGCTGGCAACACATGCAACAATGTATTCTGCTTCCGTTGTGCTGAGATGGATTACCTCTGGCTTCTTTCCGGTGAACATCTCTTCCGGGGTCTTGAGCCCAAGTGAACTATGGGATAATCAGTTCTGCACATATATAGCTACCATTGCTTCTTCTTCCCATAAGTACATATGAAGATCTTGATCATGGATCATAGTCTTCACAACTTCCATTATCATTCTGTTCTTTAGTTCAACTACACCGTTTTGTTGGGGATTATAGGGAGTAGTGAGTTCCCTCTTGATCCCAACATCTTTGCAGAAGTTCACAAACTCTTTTAAGGTATATTCTCCTCCATTATCTAACCTGAGTATCTTAATCTTTCTTTCAGAAAGATTCTCTATCAAGGATTTGAATTCCTTGAACTTGCTGAACACTTCATCTTTAGATTTCAAGAAATATATCCAGGTCTTACGAGAATAATCATCAATAAATGATACATAATATACATACCCACTAATGGAGTATGATGGCATTGGGCCACATACATATGAATGAATGAGCTCTAGGACTCCTTTTGCTTTGCTGTCTCTCTTCGGAAAAGGGTTCTTGATGTTCTTCCCTTGTGCACATCCATTGCATAGGCCTTCATGGTCAACCTTGAGTTCTGGAAAACCTGTGACCACTTTGCATATGTATGGTAGCGCCTTGTAGTTGATGTGAGCTAATATTATATGCCAAAGTTCACATTTTTTTTCAATGGCGTGGGTCATGGCAGCCTCTGAGCGACCCTTTAGTTTATACAGGCCATTTTATTCACTTCCAATGATGATTTCTTCATTTAATGTTTCTCCCGTAGCCCACATAAGAACTTATCCATCTATAAAGGCAAATGTGAAGCCTTTATTTTCTAAATCTGAAATGGAGAGTAGGTTCTTTGTCAAACCTGGTACATATAGTACATCCTTCATTTTTAGTGAATTCCCTGAATTCAGTTTGTGGTTTGATTCTCCCACTCCTTTGATGGGATATTGGTAATCATCTCCAAGTGTCACTTTCTGAGAAACATTCTTTTCTGAGATACAAGAGAGAATTTTTCTTTGTCCCATCATGTGCTTGGATGCACCACTATCAATGAGCCAAGTGTCCTCTCTAGGTGTTACAGATCCTGAGAGGGCCGAGATTAAGACATGGTCTTTGATCTTCTCTCTTATCATCTTTACAAGTGGATCTTCATCTTCGACTACATGGGCATGGTGACTCTTATGTTTTCTCTTGTATTCTTCTCGTCTAGTTGGACATAATTTCTCAATGTGTCCCATCTTTTCACAATGATAGCATTGTACAAATGAGTAATCTCATTCCCTTCGCTATCCTTTCTTATGAAATCTCCTTGGATGAGATTCTTTATTATTGAAATTGTTTGGCGGTTGAGGATATTTATGAGTCTCCTTTTGGAAGTAGGGTTTCTTCCTTCCTCTTTTGGTGTGAGTAGCTAGGGCTTGATCATCATCTATTGCTAGTAGCGCTTCACGGTTATCTACTCTTGTTTCTTCTTGGATGCATTCTTCCCATAGACTATCAAACTTCAGTTTCTCTGTTCTAGCACATATCGTTTGGATGAATGCATCCCAAGGTATTGTGAGACCATTTAGGGCCGTCATTATGAGTTCGTATTCATATTTGGTATCTCCAATCGCTTCTAACTATTCTTTGAATTATGAGATTCTAGAGAGATATTCCTGAATTGTTTCTCCTTTCTACATCCTTGTATTCTTCAGTTGAGTTCTTAGATTCATCTTCTGGTTTATTTTATTTCCTTCATACAATTTGGTCAAGGCATCAAACATTTATTTCAGAGTCTTCTTTGATGACACATAAGGGATCAGGTGGTCTTTGATTGAATTTGCAATGATTCTTTTGGCCGTGATTGTGTCCTTTTGATGCTTGTTTTTTTCTGTAGCATTGTCGTGTTCCAGAATTTCTCCTATGACGAATTTTGCTTGGTAATTCTCTTCAAGAACAAGTCCAATTCTATAAGGCACATTTTTTTTCCACACCTTCCATCTTGTCAACAGGATTAGTGCTTGCAGACATCGTTTACCTGGAGCTAGGGAAATGACTGAAAAATGAAAATGCTCAAAATCAATTTCTGAACTTACCAGGAGGTGCGCTTGGCTGATGCAAGTAGCCTGGTGTGTTTGGATATAATAAAATCCAACTTTTTCTCCTGCAAACTTGATCTGCGGATTTCTGGATTGGTGCTTTTGGTTTTTTGGTACCTCTGGTACTTCTGGTACACTGGTTTTCTGGTACTTCTGGTACTTTTTGAAACTAGGGTTTCACTCTCTGGGAGATCTAGCCACTAAAAAGGTGTGCTGAGAGTGCCAAAGTAATCCTTGGGGGAGGGCACACTTTTCTAAATGGTTTTAGGGCTAAAAAGATTCACCATCAAAAAGCCCTAATTTGCATGTACGACAACAATGATGTTTTTCACTCTTGTGAAATATGCTCTCTTCAACTTGGCTCTGATACCATGTTAATGTTTAAGCCATTATTATAGATCTTTTCATTTCAATAGATAATAATAGAATAACACAAGATCACTGAGAAATACACAATCACAAGAGACACAACATTTATCCTGGGAAACCCTTTAGGGGAAGAAAACCCAACAAAACTTCCTTATTATAGATAGCCAATACAATGCCAAGAGATAGCTTAAACTAATACAAAATATCCACCACTCTCTCTCCTTCTTCTCTAACTGCAGTTCCCAAACTTGTCTCTCAATGAGCAAGTGAGTCGTGTATCTAAGTGAGGCACTAGCCTCCTTATTTATACAAATCTGGCACGTGTGAAGTGTCTCTTCACTGGCAGGGTCGACTTCTCAAACTGGGTGGTTATAACCACCTTTATTATATTTCGGGGCCTCTTGATATATTCTAGGTCCGACTTCTTCTTTTGTCTTTTACAATTTCATTATGACCAATCCACAAAAGGGGATTTGGTCCTTATACAATAGCTGACATGATCAATCCACAATGGGGATTGATCCAATGAATAATATATCAAATAATAATAAGAATACACTTTGCAGTTACATTATTTCAACACTTTCCTGTACAACATATCCTAAGTTAGTCATCCAACATAGGCACATCAAGTGTACAATGAGTTATGTAGATCTCCACTTGCTCATCTACAACATGAACACCTATGTGAAGGGAAAAACACAGTTTCTCTTATAGATCCAATTGGACATGTTATCACATGATTTGTAGTTAGGGAAAATCCCAACCTAAACAAAAAATGTGTGACACAACTGGTGACACCTATCACTGTCACCTCAATAAATATCCCCCTCATTTTAGTAATGGACAAGTCCAACACAATGGAGGCTTCGCGGGTGACTTCAAGGGGATAAAAGGGAGAAAGCACAAGAGTGGAAAAGACCCCTATTTTGGTCACTTGAACAAGGTGGCTAAGGCTTCTTGAAGAGAGGCTTGTTAAAGAAATGATGATAGCTTGAAAAGAACTTGCAAAACACATGTTAGGACTCAAAACCCAAAGCCAAATATCACAAAATAAGCCACTAACTACTAAGGAATCAACAAGCTATGATTTCTGTCCTAAAATGCAACAAAAATTAATCTTATAACAACAATGATGAAGTTGTAACAGTTGCGTGAAAACACCGTAAAAAATTGCAATAAATGATATAGAATGAAAGCTAACAACTAGTAGACAATGATCAAGCTTTTCTGCATTTATTTGGACAGTTAGATTGGATGCTAAACAAGTGTTATCAACAATAATTAAATTGTAACAACAACAATATTCAACCATATAAATTAG
>ML846660.1:0-12209 GCA_009831015.1 Picea engelmannii
CTCAAGTCAATCTCGCTCTCGGTACTCCATGTCTAGGACCATGTGGGCCTCGAGACATGATCTCCTAGTTATCCCTAGATATCGGGGATAACAGTCCCCACCATGGTTGAACTTAGTCTAAAGTGTAAAATTTAAATGAGTTATTGAAAAATTAGAAGATGACATTTATATGTTTACTATCTTTTCTTTTACCACACAAATTAGCACCTTTAAATTAAAGCAGTGTTATCAGAACCATTATGAACCGTTTGAATTGGACGGTCCAACCAGTTTTGGGGAAAAATCGATTGGACCGACACCCATAAATTGTTTTTGGCTAGTTCGGTACTGAACCAACCTTTTTCACCGAACCGACTGGTTCCATACGAAACATCTAGGACCTGTGGATTTCAAATTTAAAAACAAAAATTTGAATTGTTTAATAGAGGGGGGGGGGGCTACTAGCTAACCCTAGGGCCTACTAGCTAACCCTATGACCTATTATCTAACCATATGGCCTACTCAAACCTAGTAATTAACGGTGTTAGTTTTTACTGCATCTCGGGTCTGGTCTAATGCTTCCATAGTTATGCACAAATTTGCTCAATTTGAAGTGTAAACATAAACACACTAAGATGCCTAACTTTAACACAGCAGAACAAGAACTAGTAATTTGATCATGCACAAGTGTTTATTCCAGAAAATCAATGTTCTTATGCCAAGAATCAATGGGATCCCGTACCAGGGACAATGGCCCAATTCCTTTACAAAGAATATTTCAGAACACTTACAAATACTCTGATGTCCAAGGTCTGCTCCTTCAGACCTCCTGTCATTTCATTAATGCTGCTGCTAGACACTTGTTAACTCCTTGAAGACTGCTGCACTAGTCTTCTTTTAATGTTGACCACCTATCCAGCCCTCAAGGCTCCTGTTCTGGCACTTATTTGGTCTCCAAAACTACTGCTTCAGGTCTGCTATCCCTCCTAAGGTATTAGACTAACTTTCTTGGTCTGACCACACCTCAACTGGGCTCTCTTTGATCTCTGCAACTGCCAAGAGGCCTGTGGCTATCCTCCTTGGACAGGTCACACCTTAACTGAGCCTCCTCTTGACTCCTGTGGCTGCCAAGTATGGGCCTGCGGCCTTCCCTCCCCTTTGACTTCCTTTCTCTTCAGGGCTGAGTTGTCACAACGGTCAAAGACTTCCTTAAACAGTCCTAAGATAGTCCGCCCCTCTGTCCTTAAGATGTCCTTCCCAAACAAAAAAGAAGACCGTAGGAAATGAGGCCTAGCAACCTCTCTCCATAGCTGGTAAGTGTCTCCTAAAACCGCAGAAAATTTCAGACCTCTTTCTCATCCATGTCACTTTACTTATGTTTTGTCACAATGACTTTTCTCTTATTTATACAAGTCCAAGGGGTGTGTCAAAAGCCCCTTCACAAAATCAACACAAAAATAGCCTTTCTTGTAGGTGTGAAACCCCATCACAAGCCCACAAAGCCCATCAGAAAGCGCATGAGGTCCCAACCTCATTCCAAGGCCGATTTTGACGAAACAAAAGGCTAAACTGGTGCCAACGGAAATTTCCACACGCCTGACACCTTGGCCTCTTGTGGGAATACCTCCCCAAGCTACAAAAATCAACACTCCCTCTTAGCGAGGGAGGTATCCCATCCTCCAACATCTAGATGCAGCACTGTCGCACATAGTAAAAATAGCCCTGAATCTGCCACCTCATCTACACTCCAATCCTGACTGGGTAATCCCTCTGTCACTGTGGCAAATGGGTCTTTGAACTCTGTCATTGGAATAAGTCCTGTTGTCAAGTCTGTCTGACTGGTTGCATCCTCGGTCATTGGAGCACATCCTGCTGTCCAGTCTATCTGACTAGCCACATCCTCAGTCACTGAGGCAAAATTTGTCATACTGGTCACATCCTCGGTCACTGAGGCAAAATCTATCTAACTGGTCGCATCTTTGGTCACTGAAGCAAATCTTGCTATCCAATCTACCTCACTGACTACTCCCGCTATGGCTGAAGAAAATCCTATTTCTTGCTTGGCTGCTTCTTGTTGATGTTTTGCAACTTCGGGCAAGTCATTCTCCATAGAAGAAACATTGAAGTAATCCTAGAAGAAAGATTGAAGGCCAGAAATAAGAAGTCGGCCCAGTAAATGTGATTTTGGAAGCCCAGATTGAGAAGTCGGCCCCAGTTTAGGGTCAAGTCAGCCCTACCAAAATGTAAAGTTGGCCCAGAATTAGAAGGCAACAACTAGTATAAATATACCACTCGTGTGGCTCATTTGCACAATCATCCATCTCGCATATTTAGTGGGGAGATCGAAATCATATCAAGAAGACTTTATTCTTGGTTTTATCTGTCTTATTGTCTTGCTATCTTCTCTAGGAAACTCACTCTCTCTTCTAGGGAGAAATTATTGTTATCTGGGTGATTCTTCTTTGTGTAAGCACTAGAGTCTTGTGCTAGGGGTTATTCTTCTAGTGTTCTTCTAGGATTTTTCTTCAGATTAGCAAGGAATTTTTCTAGAGAAAAGTTGGCTGGGTTTTTCCCATGAAAGGGTTTTCCCAGGATAAATCTTGTGTCTCTTGTGCATGGTTATCTTTCTGTGATCTTGTTATTCCGCTGTATTATTTGGTTGATATTTTCAGTGTATAATTATTGTATGATAACAATGACATAACATCATAAGATCAATAATTATCAAGATCTGAAAATAGACGTGAAAATCAACATGGTATCAGAGCTTTGCCACTGAAAGAGGCCATTGCACTGCACAGATTTGAGGAATTGAACTTTTTCGGGGTGAAAACTTCTCTTTTGAAGTGCGCCCTAGTCTAGCACACCTACCCATGATCTCAGCGCACTATTCAGCCTAAGTCGCACCCCATATATTGAATTTTGTGCCTCAGATTTCAGAATTGTTACTGCGGACTTCAGATTTCACACTACAGATCTTGACTGCAGATTTTTCAGAATTCAAAATTCAAGATGGTAACCAGTGCTAGAGTTGAAGATAGACTAGATGAAGCCACAAACTTCAAGAGCAGATTACTCCTTGTCTTGGATGAGGATGAGATTTAGAATTATATGAAGGAAGTTGTCCAAGAGGAGATCAGAGTATTATCCAAGGATGGTGTGCAAAAAACTCAAGATGATGAAGGAACTCAAGCTCTTACATCCCATGCAAGATGAAAGAAAGGAAGGAGGATGTTTGAAAAGAAGAATACAAGTGGAAGAACAATTCCAGTTCATGATCATAAGGGGAAGGACCTTTCCAAAGTCCAATGCTTCAAGTGTAATACATTTGGTCACTACGCTTATCAGTGTCCTAAGAAGAAAACACAACATGCATCAACAATTGATGTTAATAAGCATCCACCACTGACGAAGTCAATAGACCTTGATAATAATGATCGTTGGAAATAGTACTTTGAAAGGAAGAAGGATCTTTCAAAGATAAAGTGTTGGAAATGCAATGAACTCGGTGACTATGCTTCAAATTGTCGTCAGAAGAAAAGGAAGGAAAATGTAGCAACAACCAATGTTGATGAGTATCCACCATAGAAGAAGTCAAGGGATCTTGATGATGATGACCATCAGAAAGAGTAATTTCGGTAAGATGCTACATCCCTTGAATGATTTTTAGATAATGTTTTTGATTTCTTTTGATTTTATTTTAGGGCCATTATCTCTGGTACGAGAGCCCATTTTTTATCTTTTAATTGGACCATTATCCCTGGTACGAGAGTCCATTTTTTTTTATCTTGGTTATTATCCCTGATAAGGGAGACCATATTTTTTCTTTGGTAGAAGGGTCATTATCCCTAGTACGAGAACCCACATTTCTCTTATCTTGTAGAAGGGATATTATCCTTGGTACGGGAACCCTTATTTCTACTTATCTTGTAGATGGGCGATTATCCTTGGTACGGGAGCCCATATTTCTCTTCATTCAACAAGGGTTGTGCAGACTCAGAGGGAGTCACTTGGCCTAGGCAAAGAGTTAGATGACCAATGGAAGCCAACCTTTAGATCATACATGGAAGGCAAGACCTTCTAGAACAATGTCATGGAGTGACATTATTAGACGTGATACTTAGAGGCAGAAAGTCACTAGAAGCAATTTACCTTCTAGGATGGGACCAGACCAAATAGCAGAGACAATTCCAGTGACTATGGACGTAGCCAATCAATAAGATTGGAGTATAGCTATGATGGTTCCAACATGTGATGCAGAGGTAGCAGATATGGTAGTAGGTCCATCGTATGTAAAGATACTCCCAGAGAAGGAGGTGGTACTACATCCAGAGGGAGTAGAGATATTGAGCCACTCCTAGAGTTGGAGGAAGAGACACTTCCAAATCCAGAGGAAGCAATTACAGAGAGAGTGGAGGAACTACCCTTTGTTTCAAAGGGAGTAGATTATGAGGAGACATCTACTCTAGTCACCAGCTTGAAGAAAGCATTGTATGAACTCAAGTAGGCACCCAAAGCACGGTAATCCCGGATGGATGAATTCTTGTTGAGTTTGGGATTCACTGAGAGTGATGCAGATCCAAACTTTTACTACAAGGTTGTAGATATGATCCAGTAATATTTCTATTGTATGGAGCAAAATGTCTCATTGATTAGTGCAAGAGGGAGTTGTCTTTAGAGTTCGAGATGGAGGATCTTGGCCAGATGTACTATTTTTTGGGGATTAGAGGTGTGACGGAGATTAGATGAGATCTTCCTTAGTCAGGGGATACTGATGAGGTTCGATATGATGGACTGCAAGTCTATGGCTACACCTATGGAGACAGTTTTGAAGAAGTTGAGTGATTCTACTTCAGATTCAGATTTGGTGGACCCCACGATGTATAGGCAGTGGATTGGATCCTTGTTTATTGCTTTACAGTGAGCACCCTGAACCAATATTTGGTTGAATCCAAGGCAATTCCATCAAGTTTCAACAAAGCATGTGCTAAGATATCAACATGGTACATATGGATATGGTTTTTCTCAGGTGATGAAGTGAGACTGCAGGGATATATAGATTCTGATTGGGCAGGGAGTGCAAAAGACAAATTGAGCACATTAAGGTGTTGCTTGGGATCAATGATGATTTCCAGGATAAGCTGAGAAGAAGGTTTCTGTAACACTTAGTACAATAGATGCAGAATATATTGTAGCCAGTGTTGCAAGTTGTGAAGTGGTGCAACTTCGAAAGCTTCTTGCTAGACTTCATCTGAGACATGATGCCGAAGGGAGCAGTAACACATATCCACAAATGAGCATATAGCGAACATTCACAAGGGTGCACCTATTAATGTGTCCCTCACTGAGAGGGAGTGTTGATGATCTACAACATCAAGAAAACATTCACAGGGGTGTACCTGTGGCCCAGGCATAGTCTTCAAAGGACAAAAGACTCGAGGTGTTGTTGTTTCTCCAGGAGGAAGCATCGGGCATCATTCTCCCAGGATTGGTAGTTTAACCAATGGAGAATGACAGATTCACTTACAAGGGTTTACCTGTAAGTAACACTCACTCACAAGGGTGTACTTGTGGAGGTGAGTGGCCTAGGCATAGTCTTCAAGATAGAAGACTCGAGGTGCCAATATTCTTCCAATGTGTGGTTGCATCGATCATCATTCTTCCAAGAATGGTGGTTTAACCAATGGAGAATGACATATTCACTTACATGGGTTTACCTTGAAGTGATACTCACTCACAAGGGTGTACTTGTGGTGGTGAGTGGCCCAAGTAAGTATCAGACAGACCTTCTCCTAGATTGGGTTGCAGACAAATGTATATAGGATAATTCATCACAAGGGTGTACTTGTGGTAAATGGGCCCAGACGTAGTCCTATGGGATCGAGGTGCTTGAGGTGCTTCCACGTGTTAGATAACATCGAATGTCATTCTCCTAGGATTGGTGGTTTAACCAGTGGAGAATTGAAGATTCAGTCACAAGGGTTTACCTATGGTGACATTCACTCACAAAGGTGTACTTGTGGAGGTGAATGGTCCAAGTGTGGTCTTCTTTGAAACATGAGGTGCTAAACACAATTGTATGGAGATGTATCATCAACATGGATCATGAGAAAATTTTCTCTGACAAGAAGAAGTGATACTTCCGAGACATGCTTGGTGTGATGGAGAATGCCTCCCTCATTGAGAGGGAGTGTTGATGTTTTGCAACTTCGTGCAAGTCATTCGCCATAGAAGAAACATTGAAGTAATCCTAGAAGAAAGATTGAAGGCAAGAAATAAGAAGTCGGCCAAGTAAATGTGATTTTGGAAGCCCAGATTGAGAATTCGACCCCAGTTTAGGGTCAAGTCAGCTCTTCCAGAAGGTAAAGTCGGCCCAAAATTAGAAGGCAACAAATAGTATAAATACACCACTCGTGTGGCTCATTTGCACAATCATCCATCTCGCAGATTTAGTGGGGAGGTCAAAATCACAACAAGAAGACTTTATTCTTGGGTTTATCTGTCTTATTGGCTCGCTATCTTCTCTTGGAAACTCACTCTCTCTTCTAGGGATAAATTATTGTTATTTGGGTGATTCTTCTTTGTGTAAGCACAAGAGTCTTGTGCTAGGGGTTATTCTTCTGGTGTTCTTCTAGGTCTTTAGATTAGCAAGGAATTCTTCTAGAGAAAAGTTGGTTGGGTTTTTCCCAGGATAAATCTTGTGTCTCTTGTGCATGGTTATCTTTATGTGATATTGTTATTCCGTTGTATTATTTGGTTGATATTTTCAGTGTATAATTATTGTATGATAACAATGACATAACATCATAAGATCAATAATTATCAAGATCTGAAAATAGACGTGAAATTCAACACTTCCTCTATCACTATAGCAAAACATGTTGAATCAATTAGATCCTCCATGGAAGGTGTTTCCATCCTTATACACACTTGCAAATGTGGAAAAGTCTCAATCCACTTAGTGTGTCCTTGGAGGCACAATGCCTAAATCCAAACCCTTTGTCACCTCGATTTGGATTTCTTCCGGCTAGGCTTACTCCTAGGGAAGCCAAGGGGGGTAGACCCTAGTTACTATGTGAATTATTAAATGAATTCTAGGAGTTAATTGTAGTTTGTCAAAGGTAGGGGGAAGCTAACCTATATGAGAGGCAACAATGCAATGCAAACCTTTAATGAAAAACAACCCTTTCCCTAAGGTTGGGAAATGGGGTCAGTTAAGTTACAACAAATATCTAAGTACAAATGAGCAGTAACTTTACAAATTTAATGAGATACAATTCCAACAATAAAGAATATCAAGATGATTCAACAATGTACAGAGATACAATTACTTACAGATGTTCAAAAGAAAGGAAAGATACACTTGTTAGATCTATTATACTTGTGAAGCAATAATTGAACTAACACTTAATTGATTTTGTAGATGTTAAGAAAGATAGATCAAAGATGCATTTACCACAAGAGACAACTTACAACCCAAGCTTGAAGGCCCCAAAGGAGAGGTGCACAAATTCAAGGAGGGAAGCTTAAGCATTAGTGCGCAACTTCAAAGGGACCAAAAACTTGACAAGAAAGCCACCAATGGCACTAATGCACAACTTCAAAGATGAACCATTCAACCATAAAAATGCTCAATTGAAATGTGAATTGCAACAAAGATAATGCTTGGAAGTAAACTTGCTGAAATGCAAAAGCCATACACAACTTAGAATAGGAAGCTTAGGTTGTGTGAGTAAATTTTAAGGTTGAATTAAGTGAGGTGAAGCTGCAAGCCTAGACTAGGTGACTTCCCCAATACTCCTACCACTTTGACCAAAATGATTACTGGGTGCTCAATAAGCAAGGCAAACAAGGCCTTACTCTAGCTCCATAGGTGAACCCAAAAAACTTGGGCGCTCAACAAGGGGGACACCTAGTGCCGTGAGATCATCCTTGATCTAGCACCCCAAGTAGCTTCCACAAGCCTCCTTTTTGGTGGCGAAAGTTGTATCAATAAAGGGTGCTCTAATCACTAGATAAATTAATCCTCCTAAAGCTACAAGTTGATTGATTTAACAAATATATTACTTGTATTAAAAGCTTAAGGAGATAGAGCTTGAAAAATAAATGAGATAACATGTGCTTGCAGATCCAACTTAAAGAAAATGTACAAGAAATGAAAATGCTTCTAAGAGCTTATACAAGAATGAAATAAAAGGAAATGCTTCTAACTATTGAGATATACACAATGAACTAGAAAGGAAAATAAATAAAACTAGAAGCATAAACCATAAACCATTAACCATCTAGCATGTGAAACTAGCCTTACGATACTGCATGGGTAGCTAGGCCAATCCTCTTTGCAGGGTGTAGGCAAAAGAATGCAAGAAAATAACTTAACTTAAAAGAGAAACAAGTAAACCTAGCCACACAACCTTGCCTTAGGGACAAGTGGGGCAACAAAATAAAAGCTTAAAACAAAAATTAATTCTAAATCCCAGCCTTACGATTTAGCATGGGTGGTAAAGCCAAGCCAAGCCTCTTTGCTAGGTGTAGGCACAAATTATTTACAACTTATTACAAAACAGAAAATTAGAATTTAGTGAAGAAAGCAAGCCCTAGAGACTCTCTTGGGCTGCTTACAATCAAGGAAAAAGAAGAGAGAAGTAAGGGGTTTTTGTTACCCCAAGTTGGAGGCTCTTCTTGAGTGTTTTGTGGCTAGGGATGATTTTAAGTTTGGAAATTTATATTAAAATGTAGAAACATGGGCTAATCTTACTTGTCCTTTGTTAGAATATATATGATGGTGTGCTCGTTTTACCACGACGATACCCTCGTCTCCCAACCACAAGACGAAGCCTCCCTCCGAGCACCTTAACCTTGACTGAGAATTACTCCGGAAGCAAACCCTAGGCTAGATAGCCAAACAAAGAGCAGCGCATCTCTCCCCAAGGATAGCGCATCACAAAAAGCTGATCAGATAGTCCACACCCTAGCCAAGAGATATCCAAGTCAAATACTGAAACTTGCTGCTGCTGCAGTTGCACCTGCAACCCTCCTCCAAACCTGCGCACCAGCTGCAACTGCAGTGCGCACCAACTGGGAAAACTGTAGTCCTGAGATATGTCAAATGAGAAACTGGCGCCCTGTATTTATAGTAATCCTGCCAGTTTACTGGGGCCAACTTCTCCTTCTGGGTAGGTGTCTGTTCAATATATTATTATTAATTCTGGCCGACTTCTTCTCTTGGAGGCTAATARCCTARTATAAATTATATTCTTGAGCCGACAAGGCTTCTAGGGTTATTAGCCAATTCATTAGGGTTTCTCTTGCTTCCCAGAGTCTTCTATTCTCGTCAGGTTCACATGTAGAGGTAAATACCTCCCGCAGCTACCATAATATTAACATCCTTAATATCCAAAATATAARATGTTTGGCGATATTTTTGTAAAAATATTCAAATTTATAAGGATTTTGTATAGTTTATACAATTTTTTTRGCTATTTTATGGGTAAAGTAATTTAATTCTATGGAATTTGGGCGAATCATTTTTAGAAAAAATGGAAATTAGCRAATCTTGTTTTGGGAAAACCCATGGAAAATTAGCCCATTTGCGAAATTTAGCCCCTAAAATCATCTATGTTTGTGGCCCAAAATGGGCAGCACCTCCCCTTGTACTGGCGAGAATCTGCAAAAATCAGCAAGCTAAAGCTTGCTGGAAATGTACAAAACAACTCACAAATTTTTTTGTTAGTGAAAACATAAATTTTTACCATAAAAATCTGAATATGTAATATGATTTAGGGCCTATTTCAGAACTGAAAAACCACCACAAATCCTCAAGGAATGATAGAAGTTAGAACATAAATTAATGTAAGAATCCCTTGGTTGAACAAACAACTTCTCAAATCTGAAAATTGCTTCTCCAAACCCTTGGTGACCTACAAATAAGTGAGATCTTGCTACAAAACAACAAGGATGTGAGCACATGAAATGGAAATTGCAAAATACTTTCCAATACCACACTAGTAGCTCACTAAGTCTACAACAGTACTACCATAAACTTAATGAAGCAAAATACTTTGCTTGGGATCTCCTAAATTAAATTTCAAAGAAAAAAAATCCACAAGAAAAGTATGGAAACAATATCACCTCAAACCAAAATCATAAGGAGCATCAAGAAGACTCCCAATGCACCATGAAATTCCCTCCAAAGTTTTTCTTTATTCCAATAGAAGCAAGCTTGAGCAAATACTTGCCACAAGCTTGAGAAGAAAGAATGAGAGAGAGAGAGAGAGAGAGAGAGAGAGAGAGAGATTTGGGTATAGTAACAATAGACTGAGAAGATATGTGTCAAATGAGGGAGGGGAGGCTTTGTTTTATACTTGGGAGCCAAGAGAGACTCCTCTTGGATGCTCTCCAAGTGTCATTTGCTAAGACTGATTGAGCATCTCAAGGAGAGGTGCACTTTTAGGGTTTTGGCTAGGTTTAGGGTTTGAGGTTTGAGTGAGGGGGATGGGAAACACCTTTTTGACATAGTCCAACAACAAACTAGATCAAGGGGTGCACACTTAGGGAGAGAGAGGTTTTTTCTTTTTAATTTTTCAATTTCCATGACTTTTTCACCAAGGGGGGTGCAACTTCCCTAGGGGGATGAGTGGAATGGAGTGATGGCTAGGTAAGGGGGTGAGTTTAAGTTAGGAAAAATGTTTCTCTAACTTAGGAAAGGGGTTAGGCATCATCTCCCACTCTTTCTCTAACCTTTTTGCTCATTTTTTTACAAAAAATGACATTTTTTACTTTGTCAATTAAGCAATTAAATTGCTGACTTGGACTCCTCATGGATAATGACCTAGAAAAACTTGTCCAATTGAGTTGAAACTTGGTCAAAGGGTGTAGGGGGTCTCATTCCATTTATTTTGAGTACTCACACTCCTATCAAAAATCCCAAGGACCTAGTTTTTACATTTTTACATAAAAAATAATTAAAATTACCATTAATTGGGTAATTTAAAAAAACTAAAAAAAACTACTTTCACTCGACAGAATTCCACAAGACTCTAGGAGATGTCTAGCATGGTCATTTACAATATTCCTAGACCTTAGTCACCCATTGAGCTCGATCATTAGAACATATTTCACCACTTTGGAGGATTATTGTGGGAGTGAAAAACTCAAGGGTAATTAAAAAGGTTGGTTAGGCCAAATCAATTACCTGAAGAAAAAAACACTCGATGGAAGGACTTCCCTAATGATAAATTCCTAGGTAACTAACCTACAATATGATCCATGTAGACCCATTACATTATTATCCCACGTAGGAGAGCGGAAATTCCAGTTACAAAAGGAAGTGTCGAGGCCAAAATTACCTTGTAGAACTAGTAAGTCTTCAACTTGGTTTCACCATCAGGTACATAGCATCATGGCACATGGAGTTGATCCCGTAGTTGAAATAGGTGGTCAACAAAAGGTACACAGTTCTCAGAATCCTCCTTGTCCTGCATCTCTTGTCTGACCTCCTCAATCCATGAAACCTGTCTGCCAGTCCTGGAAGATGTCTCTCTACCATCTAAGCCTGAGGGGGAACTCCCTCTGGATGATCATCTCTCCTTCTGAGCCAAATAAATCTCCCTGAGATCAGGCTCACTCTGAGATTGCATGATCCTTTTGAAACTTGACTCCCTCTGAGTCTGCACAACCTCTGGGGCCATCTACTCCTTGTCCACTATCCTCTGCACAGTCCTGGGAGGTTGCTCCACCCTCCTGGATCCTGAGGGATGACACCCTCTGAGCCGATATTGTTGGTGAGACCACTGGTCTCACTACTCGTGGAGCCACCTGCTTCCTCTGAACCTGAGCTACTGGTGGGGCCATCTGCCTCACCACTGGTGGAGCTACCTGCTCCTCCTCCCCTGTCTCTCTGCTCTTGCTGGCCACAACACTCATAGGTTGGCCCCTCAACCTATATAGGTTTCCCTTCCTAACTCCGAGAGCCATGTTGATTTGAACCTACACCATCTGAGCACAAGTAGTACTTGTCCATCTCGAAACAATACATGATAGCCCTTCCTCTCAATCTTCGAGACTAAGAGGACACTCCTCCGGAGTTCTAGCACCCACATAACATTCAACACCCTTAGTATCTCTCTTGACTCCAGTCAAAACAATATTTTACCGGATCCTCATACTAAATGCTTGGATCTCGTACCAAGCACCACACATAAGTCTAAGCTAGTCTCTGTGAGAGTGTT
>WSFP011349807.1:0-35438 GCA_009831015.1 Picea engelmannii
CAACGCTTAACTAAAATTTATCAGACTTTTTACATCTTTGTTAGCAAACCTACATTAGTTTAAGGTGTAGGGCTTTGAAATAGGTTGAAAGGATAACTTTCCAAAGCTATCAAACAAACTTAGTATCTTGCGGTAGGGAGAGTTAAATCCAATTGTCGTATTAGTCTGCCTGGGATCCCCCTCTCACACAAGGGTTATGCACGAGGTCGCATTCGGGTGAGTTACAGAGATTATCCCTCCGTGGTTCAACTGTTTGTAGTGGTCGGATCATATATTGGGGGTCACTGGAAAGTATACCCACGATTATGTGTGGGAGCCTTTCAAGTTGATTTCGGACTTGTTATCCTGTCCATACGTTCCGACTGGACTGTCGACTGTACCTACCCAGGGGATGACTACGAGTTGGTGACCTTAGTAGCCAAATTCTTTAGGGTCTCACATAAGGTGACGGTGAAGGGAAGTCTCACTGTACCTGGAACAGACGTTGGTCAAACTCACTCGGGCTCCTTGGAGGGTAAATCCACAATTACTACGTGGAAGATTGCACCAAGGCATAAGTCCGTTAAGAAGGTCGCCAATGTAACTGGTCCACCCTCTCTATCCCCGCCCCTTCCTATTTTCATCTCACGACATTGGATTTCATCACATACTAGTGGTTTCATCATAAGAATGTTTGTTTGATTGATTGCTTCTCAGATTCATAGTGTGTGTTGTTTGTTTTACTTAGTGGACCTTAGGTCGAGTCAGTGTTAATGGCATCGAATCCTAGGAGTACCAATGGAGGAACCCCTCCTCCTGGGGAACCTTATACCTTTCTTTCATTTGGAAACTTTGGTCCTCCATATGTTGCCACACTGAGTCTTCCAGGACTCACTATCGGGTTACCAGTTTGTTTGTTCCCCACTCCGGTGATCCCGAATCCTCCCAATGTTTTAGCTGCACCTAATACTTTAGATGTCGATACACCACCCACACATCAAACTCACGTCGAATTTTCACCTTCTTCACCCATTAATCTCTTTCCATTTCTCCTTCTTCACCTAGTGAAAGCTCTAAATCAAGTAGCCAGGCTGACTAGAAGAAGAAGAAATGAAAATAGAAGAAGAATAAGATCCCGAAAAGGACCAAGACCCCAACAACATCAGATGTTGGCTCTAAGAAACCAATTACTATTAATAGTACCGGGAGTGTTGATGAGGTCAACAAGATTAAAAGGAAGAATCCAAAACCCAAATTCCCTTGCAGCCTTTGTAAGGGTGACCACTTTCTGAGGTATTGCCCCGGTCTTACCCAAGTCTTAGAAATGTGGTCCTCCATGTCATCGGCCTCTGTCAGTCATGTCGATGATACCCCGTCAACTAGTGATTTTCAGGTTGGTAAGAAGAAGAAAACTGTCAAGTTCCCTTGCATGTTATGTAAAGGTAATCATTACTCTCACCTTTGTCCTCGCATGGACGAGGCTTCTTCTCTTTTGGAAAAAATTCAACTTCAAAAAGGTTATCGTAAGCTTTCCTCTGACCCATCATTGGTTGATGGACTGGTCAATCCGATTCCATCCCCGGTCAGTCCAGTTGATCAGGTGGTCAATCTAGTTTCCTCCTCGATTGAACCACGAACCCAAGTAGTTGATCTAGTTCCGTCACCAATCAGCCCCGCTCTTCATCAAAAGAGTGACACCAAAGTGGTCAATCTGTTTTCATCCTCGGACAATCCCACTCTCTCGTTAGAGAGTGACACCAAAGCGGTTGATCCGTTTCCACCCGTCAACCCCATTCTTCCCTTGGAGAATGAAACTCAAGTGGTCGATTCGGTTCTGCCATCGATCGATCCCACTCCTCCTTTGATGAGTGTCAAAGTGACTGATCCAGTCCCTTCCTCAGTCAGTCCCACTCTTCCTCTGAAGAGTGCCAAAGTGGTCTATCCAAGTCCACCATTGGTTGATCTGATCCAATCATTAGTCGATCCTACTCTCCTTCTAGAGAGTAAACCTGATACTGCCCATGTTTTTCTCATTAATACAGACTCTACCATACCGGGGGGCATTCCTCCTTCTCCTGCAAAACCCCCTCCAAGTAATGAGGTCATCCTTTTTTATTGGGGTGTGCTAACTAGACCTCATCTTCCCACCCACATTCCTTTCCAGATTACAGTATAGGTTTGTGGTCGAGACGTTCCTCAAATGTTGATATATGAAGGTGCATCCATTAGTATTTTGTCTTCTGTTGCTTGGTATGCTTTGGGTTGTCTGCAGCTTGCACCGGTTACACAGAATATGTTAGCTTTTAACAGAAGAACTAGCCAACCTTTAGGGATCCTTCCTCAGTTTCCTATAACTTTGGGAGGGAAAACTATCTTTATCGATGTCATGGTAGTCCGAGACCCCTTGGATTTCGCTTTACTCCTTGGGTGGGATTATGTCTATGCTATGAAAGCTCGTGTATCCACCCTTTTCTGTGTGATATATTTCCCTCACGATGGAAGAATTGTGACTATTGATCAACTTTCATTCAACGACCCCGACTAGGTTACCTCCCTAAGTGGTTCTTATATGCAGACAGTATCACCCCCGCCACATGTCAATTATGTGGCGTTGTCTCCCATGACCTCAAATTCCGACGATTTGGATCCAGTAGTTGGCATGGTGATCTCTTCGGTAGGGTTATTGGAGCCTGATCTCCTTACCCCTGTCACAACCCTCGACATGTGTTCCTTCTAGAGTCATTCTCTTCCATCCAATGAAGATCTCTTGGAAGCCATGACCGAGTTTTTCCCCTTGACATGGTATCCTTCCAAAGCATCATCCTCTCGGAAGCCATGATCAGGAAGAAGCAACGAGCATAGTTTCTCTTCTCCGTGGCAAGCTCGTTAAAAAATGAAACAGAGGTCTTGAGCATAGTTCTTTTCCTGTGTCAATCTCGTTAAAAAATGAAACAGTCACCTCTCTTGAACCTTCTTTTCATCCACCCTTATGCTTCGGTGAATGAATCGAACCTTGGAGGGCATGTCTCTAGCCTTTGATGATCTTTCTGGAGTTAAGCCACTAGCTTTCAAGATGGGGGCATACTGAGCTTAGTCTTTGTTCTTTCTCATGCTCGTCAATACATGAGAATGCATCCGGGTAGACTTTTATCTCTTTTTTGGACCTGTATGGATACACGAAAAAGGAACTCCATGGAGTCTTCTTTAATCTCTTTTCAGACTCTCTAAACATGAAAATATTGTTGAGTGATCTTGCTTCCTTTCCCACTCGTTAAAAGGTTCTGAAAGGGAGTCTTTCGAGTGATAATTTATCTCTTTTTCGGCCTCACGAGACTAACATTATGAAAACGGACAACATTGGAGTCATCTTTAAGTCCTTTTCAGACTCTCTAAACATGAAAAGATTACTGAGCGACCTTGTTATCTTCACGCTCGCTAAATTATTTGAATAAAACGTCTGTTGAGCGATAGTTTATCTCTTTTTCGGTCTCGTCAGACTACTTTACGAAAAAGGAATGGAGAGAGTTCTCTTTTAAGTGTTTTTCCAAACTCTATAATCATGAAAAACCTTCGAGTTTTCTATATTTGGACTCGCTAAACAAAACATCGATAGGCCCATATGGGACCGAACCCTTACTTCTTCCAGTTCGTTAAACAAAGGAAGAGGAACTTACCGAAGGTGAGTTTTATCGAGCATGTGTTATCCTCCTCGAGCTCATTAAATCAAAAATAGGTACTCGTCTATCTGGATGGGGGAAAATTTGAAAGAAGCAAGCCAAGTAGTCTCTTGAGAACATTACCAAGTAATTCTTAGAGTCGCCCTTGAACACGGTACTTTGTCCGTTGCACGCATTATAATCCAATGAACCTCTGCACTGAGCCAATCCTTTGAGTTTCTTCCACTCCTTTGGGTCACCTGACGTAAGTCACAGCATCCACTGCATCATCAAGTTTATGTCCATGTCATGTTTCTTCTCTCGTGCCTCAGTGTTCAAGGAAAGTATCTGCCTCTAGAGTCAACCATCACAAACATCTTGTCTCAAAACCTATGTCAGTCCATGTTCATTTGATCTACCAATTACACCTCTATGTCTTTTTCATGTCGTTGATGGGGGATACATCAAGGCCCTCCTTCGACGAGCCTATTCCTGTTGACTTCAACACATTATACAGTAACTAGACTTAGAAACCAATTAGTACTTTGGGACCTGCATGCCTCAATGGCATGCCTCCTCACGTCCGACAACAGGTTTACATCATTGACCTCTGATCGGATCATTCCACGGATGTTCAACTCCATCTCATCCATTCACATTCGTTGGAATGTACTAGGGTACCTTGGGAATCATTGACATTAATGGTGATCTCCCTCGAACTTGTTAACGGTTTCCATCATTGACCGGTAATCAAGTGGTTTCTGCCATGTTCGACATCAGGACATCTATTCACATGGTTAGATTCGTACTACATCGGGATCGGTAAGAAGACCCTGGGTTGAGTGATCACTTTGATATATGCTTTGCCCAGGTTGCGAAGGAATTTCTCTTGAACAAATGATACATACATTGTTACATATATCCACTTTGTATTGGTCGTGGCCATGTCTTGTCATCTCGTAGATCCACTATGTATTCTTTGTGGCTATGATCAGTTCAGGTTGTGTATAGATCCACACTGTATCCTCGGTGGCTATACCCTTTTTGTCAATACAATTATGGATCCTCAGTGTATTTTATGGCAGCCATATCCTGCAAGTCTTGATCACCCAAGCATAGGGATGCCTGCCTTGGATTTGAAACATGTCATGATATTTGTTGGATGTTTGTGTCCAGCTTCTGTCAGGTTCTCTGCGTCTATACCCTTGCTTGAAAGTCTACAAAGCATTTTAGTTATCAGTTCTCATCTTCTAACTTCATACTTTGGGGGGCAATCTGTAACACATCAACATTATTCGCTTTGATAAGTGTTGCAAGTGTCGCATGTTCCTCACAACTGTCGCAAGTGTCGCATGTTGTTCACAAGTGTCGCAAATGTCACACAAAGAATACTTCCACGATGACGACACTAAGGAGACACTTAGAATACCTCAAACACATAATTTGGAGGAAGAGGGATGGTTAACTGAAGTCAAGTGTCTCTTCCCATATGAAAGAAGATTTCAAATTAAAGGTTTAGAAGGGAGCGCTCCCCTACATCACCCTTAGGAGCGTTGGCGCTCCCCTACAAGGTACTTGGGAGTGTTATAACACCAAACTTCCCTTTTGAAGGAGTGCTACAGATATTTAGAGCATTGGCGCCCCCCTTGAGCCTACTAGGGATCGCTATAGCACCTTGATGCCCCTTTTGAGGGAGCGCTGTCTAATCTGGGCAACAGTTGATCTGTTGAGGAGAATAAGGGGAGGATCTTTCAATCTTGGAAGGCAGTTGCATTCAAATTCTTGGTTCAGTCATGATCTTAGGAGAATATCCTTGCTTCAAGGAGGGAAATCCTCAACTTACCCTAAATATACCTCAAGAGGTTAAGCCTCTCTAAACCTATATAAGCAGGCTCTATGATGGTGAAAAGGGGGAAGAATTGCAAGCATGAAACCTATGATCTCATAGGAAACACACAGTGAACTGGAGGAGAGTAATCAGTGAAGTTTCTGTCATCCAGGTCGTGGATCTTTCGAGCAAGGGTTAGACAAAGGGGACTTGACGAAGCTGTCACATTCGCATCTACAGTTGTAAGTTACTTCTGTCATTGTTCTCATTAATATGACACGCTTGGCCTGTTTCTTTCTAGTTTGTGTTTAATCTTACATGAGCTTATCTCTGATAGATAGATCTATTTTCAAGCTAATATCAATAGAGTAGGAAGTGGTTGTACTATTGTTTGTCTACAGGGCTCATCGAGGAGCGAAATATTGGAGCTCAACTCAGAGCGTGCAGGGACAAATGCCGGTAAAAGGTACTTCTGTTCTCCTTCCTCCTCATGCATTAGTTTGTATAGATCTGAAAGGAAGTCAGTGTCCACGTTAAGCATCTTCTATATTAAGAGTTAAGATTCTATCTCTCAAGAGGATATCTACCTATCCGCAGGGAGATTTTCCTTCAACAGTAATACCCATAGGGGGAGTTATTATTTTTCCCATGATTGGTTATAGAGGCATGATCCCAGGAGGAGAGATGATATAGATGATCATAAAGGGAACATTGGCATCCATGCCATCAACATTTCATCATAGTGATATCCTTTGTCAAAGGGGGAGAGATTCATCAGATGCATGGAGAACAACTCAATGGAAAATGTAGCTAGGGGGAGCAGCCTTAGGGACAGTTCACTGAGGGGGAGTAGCCCCAAAGGGATATACCCTTTACCATTGATGTCAAAGGGGGAGATATAGAAACATTGATGAAGAGCGATGATCACATATGGATCATGAGCATTTCCATGTCTAAGTGTTTCCATAAATGATTGGTGATGACATTAATGTTGGTGTTTCCATCAATGCCAAAGGGGGAGATTGTTTTACTATGTTGTCATTGATGTCAAAGGGTTGATTTCAAGTAGTATCATAGTTATGTATTTTCATTGATTGCAAGGTTGATAAAAAAGTAAGTTGTATCATTGATGTCATGTCATGTTTCTATAGGAAGTACCAAATGGATGAACTCCAAAGTGTTCCCCTTATGGTGAAATCCTTCATGGGAAGACTCTCTTGGATAAAGTTCTCAAAGTGGTCCCCTTATGGTGAAATCCATCATGAGAAGATGCTTTGCAAAGTACAAATGGTTAAGTGGTTGAGTAATCCTAGTGGTTTAGTTATGAGACTCAATGTTTTGTTGAGGAATAATGGTATGAAGGTCAGTGAATTTGTAGGTGAGACTATTATGGATGGATAGTACATGTCATGTGATTTTCAGTGATATGTGGTACATCACGTATTTACTCATATTTTATGAGATATGGCTTAGTGAATTTTCATAACCCTCATGGTCTAGAAGCCCATAGAAGGTCAAAGAAGTCAAATTATTCTAGAAGCCCCTAGAAGAAGTTGACTAGTCAAACTGATTGTAACTAGGAGTTAATCATGGGTTAAGTTGTTGCAAAATAATATAATTAAAAATAAATTAGTTGTGACTAGAAGTGGTGAGATTCCTATTTTTGGATAGAGTGTTCGTAAGTGGACAAATTAGTTAGAAGTGGGTTATCCCTAAAAGAGGGAATTTGGTTAGAAGATAACCCCTAGAGGAAGCTACTTGGAGAGTATAAATAAGAGATCAAGGGTCTCTTATGATGATGATATTTGAGAATATTAAATATATATTCTCTTGTGAAAGGTCTATTGCATGTAACCATTGATACATCTCAAGTTACGCAAGTATGAGGTAGAAAAGGAAGGTTGATGATGAAAGTTTTGGAGCTTCAGAAAAACCCTACTTTATGAAGTGTGTGGACTATAGTGGAGGAGGTTGCATACAAATGTGGGTTTTTGTGGTTGAGGTAGTGAAAATATGCAGGATGTAGGAGAACAGGGAGTGTACAACTGAAAGGGTCATGAACAATTGAGTAGATGTTGGTGCCAGGTCCCTGAATTTTGAATCAAGTTCTCAGGTCAACATTCTACAGGTTCAGATCAGCTACATAAGTTATGGTATGGATACATGTTTGTTTTAATGATCACCTTTTCTTATGATATGGTGAATGCTTGAGGCATTCTTGATATGGTTTTTATGATAACTGGATAGTGTATATGTTGGTCGGTTGGCTAAGTGAGCAACATTCTTATGTATGGTACAATTTTGATATGGTTGAGGGATATCTATGTTGTATGATGATGTTTGCATGAGGGACATACATAGGTTGTTGGATGGTATAGATGGTAAAGGTTGGTTTCACTGACAGGTTGCAGGTGGATGTGATAGAGGTAGTGAAGGTTTGAAGGGACAAAAATTTCATAGTTGAAGAAAGCTAGAAAACCCTAGTTTTTTGAAGGTGTACGCAGGCTAACAGAGGGAAGGTCACATACATATGCATGCTGCAGTATAGATAGATAGTGTACATACAGATGCTACTGATCCATATTTAGGAGTGGAACAAATTGATTAATAGACTAAATACAATAAACACAAAGATATGGAGAATAACACAAATATCCAGTGAACAATATCTTTTATTAAATAATGAATAGGCTGAAACTGTAAAAATGCAGAACTGAAACTTGCTCGAATGGTGGTAGCTATCTCTGAGAAGAGATTTGGCTGCTACGCACATCCGTCTAAGAAGAATGGATTACAATGAGACTCCATAGGCCTTTTTGATATTACTCATGAATGTCAAAACCCTAGACATCCAAAAAACTAACCCTAGAAGGTGAGATGCCAAAAGTCATGTGGGCCCTATAGGCAAATTGGTGTAATTTGGTACCTCAACTTCCTAGGGTTGTAAATTTTTCATACAACCTCCATTTTAGGTGCATAATAGCCTGTTGGAAAGGTATTTAAGAAAACTACACATTTCACCATCAAACTCTGACTTTATCTACAATTTGACTTTGGCGAGCCAAAAAAACAACGTTTATGGCCCCAAAAAGGCCCTGGAAGTATAACAAGATGTGCTGACATGAAAAAATACAAGATAATCCAGTTGGATTAGGAAAGAGGCCACCCGTATCCACCTGGAGGATGTGTGGGAATTCTAACAACTTCAGAAGTGTAGAACCCACAATTACAAAGAAGTACAGAAGAATGTGTTGAACAAAAATGAACACGAGGATCCAGTTGGAATAGGTGGGTGGCCACCAATATCCACCTAGATCAATCCTTCCCCCTTCGTAAGAAATTGTCTCCATTGCATTGAGTTTCCCCATCAGGTGAGGAAACTTCTGTTGGAGTTGGCCCCGAGTGAGCCACTTTCCTTGGTGTAGGATTTTCCCTGCCTTGACAACCCGATAAAGATATATATGTTGATGGAAAGTTCCCTTGACCTGTGTGTCCATGATCTTATCGGTGGATTCTTTTTCCATGTAGTTAGGGTTGATCTCTGTTGGTGTCAGTTGTTCTGCAATCTCAGAAATGTCCAATAATGGTGGAAAATATGGTTGAAGAAGGTCCACATTGAATATTGGGTGCAAAACAAGGAAGGGTGGAGTGTTGAGCTCAAAAGAATTTCTACCCACAGCCTTGGTGATAGTGTAATGCCCATAACAAAGTGGGCAAAGATTCCAATGGGGCCCGATGAAATGATCCTTTTGCATATGTAACCAGACTATGTCGCCAACCTGAAACTGGTGTGGTACCCTATGTTGATCATGGCACTTCTTGTACTTAGCATTCGATTTATGCAAAATATCCTAGACTTGTTGGTAGATGTGTTGAATCTTCCTAATCAATCTTGTGGATTTGTCGATTGCAGGCTGATCAGGGGAAGGGTCTGTCTGTGCAGTGGCAAGAGGGAGTGCAACATCCATGGGTCTGAAGGGTTGGAATCCTAGACCCAACTGAAATGGGCTATGGTTGGTGGAACTATGGAGAGCCTTGTTGTAGCTGTGTTGGATATAGGGGAGATTCTCATCCCATGTTCATGGATGCTTATCATTTTACATGCGCATGATGTGCACAATCATCTAATTGATGACCTATGTTTGGCCATCAGTCTGGGGGTGGAAAGAAGTGGATTTTGTGAGCTTGGTGTCCAACAGAGACCAGAGGCTCAACCAAAAGGTGTTGAGGAACCTGTTGTCTCGGTTTGATATGGTGGTCTGTGGTATCCCAAAGTGGACCCACACTCGTTCAAAGAAGAGCTTGGCAGTATCTTTCGTTGTGACATTCTTATTACAGGCTGTGAGGATGGCCATCTTCTAGAACCGATCAATGACCACAAACACACAGTCCTTTCCTTTCTTGGTGGACGACAAACTAGACATGTAATCCATTGAGATGGATTCCCAAGGCTTCTCGAGAATCTAAACAGGGGTATACAAGCCTTGCTTCTTGATGACTATCTTGGAAATGGCACATGCATTGGAATATCCGATATACTTGATGACGTTGTGTCGAAGTTTTGGCCAATAAAAATGTTTCTAAAGAAAAACCACAATTTTATCCACGCCAAAATGTCCTGCCACCTGACTGTAGTGGGATTTCCTAATCAACTTTGCATGCTCGCTTGTAGGAACATAGAGATGGCCCAAGTGGCATAATAATCTGTCCTGAATGTGAAAATCAGTGACAGTTGCGCCTGTACGCAAGAGCTTATATGTGGTGGCGAAGTATGGATCTTGCTGATAAAGTTGGGGCCACTCAAAGGCTTCATGTCCACAGGAATGGAGCATAGTGGTGAGTGCAGCCACAGGGGGTTGATTGAGGTAGTCACCGACATGATTGGAGATACATGTCTTATACTTGATGTTGAGATGAAACTATTGCAGGTAGGTGGAAAACTTATGATGGCATTCGTTCTGCAATTTTCCCTATGTTTGGATGAACTGTAGAGGCTTGTGATCAGTGTTTATGATCGTCTCTTTCACCAGAATGTAATGTTTCTATTGACGACAGGCTTGTACAATGGAATACATTTCCTTGTCATAGGTGGGGTATTTTTGGATAGTATCAGAGAGTGTCTCACTATGGTATGGCACTGGATGCCCGTGTTGAGTGAGAACTGCACCCACAACATAGTTAGATGCATTAGTCTCAATCTTGAATGGTTGTTGCATATCAGGCAAGGAGAGTACCATATATGAGCACAAGAGATGCTTTAAATCATTGAATCCTCATTTTTTCTCCTTCCCCCACACGAACTTGGCCCTATCGCTTCCCTTGGTCATCTGGCTGAGGGCCCATGCAATATGGGAGAATCCTAACATGAATCGTCGGTAGAAGTTGGCTAGCCCCATAAAGCTCTGAAGCTCAGTCAATGTGGTTGGGGCTGGCCAGTCATGGATGACTTGGATCTTAGTTGGATCAACATATAACCCATGCTCATCAACAATGTAGCCTAGGTATTGGACCCTGTTCATTCCAAAAGAGCATTTTTCCAAGTTGGCATACAACTTGTGCTACCGCAGAGTGCTCAAAACCTATTGAATATGTCACGTGTGCTCTTACCATGTTTTGATGAAGATGAGGATGTGTTGGCACAGGGGAAGACCCAGGGTTCAACGCTTCAATAGCGCACCAAAAAAACCCTAACTACTGTCCCTTTCGGCAACACCTACGAAGTAGATGAAGTCTCACCCAAGGTAGAGGTAGGGGTGGTTGCAGAACTCAAGTGTCTGCAACCTAGCTGGGACACAAATCTATGATTACAACACTCTAACAGAGCACTTAGCATTTGTCATTCATTAGTATTTAACCCTTATTCATAGTGCACATAAACCATAATTACAGAGCATTGCAGTATTCAACGAAACCTAACACATTCAAGCACTTAGCATATAGAGATAAATCAGATCTAGCATTCATTCACATTGCTAAGCACTAAGCTATCATACCAGATTCATCTAAACATACATTATTTCACTAAGCATAAATCACATGAAAAATATAATAACCATATTGCACAAAGAAACCATAACACATGATATACGTGGTTCATCCCCAGCCTGGGGCTACGTCCACCAACTCTTCTTCTCTTTATTATCTTCCGTCAATCATCTACATGTACAGAGCCACAAGATCCTACTCTACGTAGGATAGGAGATCTGTGCGTACTTCGCCAGATCCTCCTTCCCCGATCTAGGTTACAGCACAAATCCCTCTTACAATCTACACACGCGCTTCTTACAACCACTTGCACTTAGCTCTACAAGTGTTCAACACAGCATGTACAAAGCATTTACAACTATCACTTGCACTTAGAACAAAACCACTTAGATATTCTACTCACATCGCCTAGATACTCATTTATATATTACAAAAAGGGCCTAAACATGGGTAAACCCATGGGCTGACATCCCCATACCCGTTACATAAACCCTCATCCCAAAACTTCCCTAAGAAGGGGCCAAGATCCCATGATCTCCACTTCGAATTGCGCTCTTCCTTCGACCAGCCTGTCAAAGACCCAAAATTGGTCAAACATGACCAACATTTCCACAAAACCTGGTCAAGGTCCAACAAGACCCCAACACTCACCCGTGACTCGTCCCGAGTCACTCTGATCTAGGTAAATCTACCTCAAATTCCTTGATCTTGGCTCGAGCTGCTTCGACCTGTTGCTTCTCCAGAGCCTCCTTCTCGACGAACTCCTGAATAACTACCTCGTTCACATGTCCTTCCAAGCTTTGTTCGACTATGGTGACTATTTGTTCTAGTTTTTCTCCTCGTCCTTCAATCTCCTTAAAAAAGTAGGCAAGCTGCATCCTGGATGAGCTAGAGCTTCTGAGTCACATCCATGACTTTTCTTTGTATGGCATGGACCTGTTGCTGAGCCATGCGCTGTTCTTGGGACCTTTTCATCCTCTCAACTACTGACAGGAGATTCAATTGCACTTTTACTATTGTTGCTTGTTGCTTTGCCTCCTGGAGTTGCGACTCTAGTGTCTTTAGTTCAAGGTCCTCTGTAAGCTGCTCATAAGTCTATGCACTTCGACTGCTAAGTTGTTTGCATTCCAAGGCTAATGATTTGATTCTCTCAACTACGCTCCGACCAGTTACTTGTCTCTGGTCTCACACATCCTACGGAGTTCTTGGCACTGTTTTTAGATCTAGATCTGCTACTCTCTATTGCAGCTGCTGGATGGCTTCATCAAGCCTCGCCACTTGACTTTCCATTGGGTCTTATTCCTTCTGTTCTAAGCCTGTCACAGAGAGAAGTGCTATGTTAACTGCTTCTCTAACTTTGACTTGCTTTGCGAGCAGTTGTTCCTTCTCCTGTTTTATTTGCACTCTATCTTCTGTGAACTTTGCTTGGAGGTCGCCTTTTTCCTATTGTGCAACCCGACGTTGCTCTATGAATTCCTCTTGTGCTTGCTTCAGGGCCTCTGTGGCCTATTCTTTTTCTTCTTAGACATGACGAAGGAAAGCTTCGGTCACATATGCTATTCTGTGGAGTTGGGTAGGCTCATCTCCTAGCTTTATTTCTTCTGATGGTGGGGGCGCAGTAGACATTACATGGCTGGAGTGAAGGGCTTGTTACACCCCTCTCATCTCTGCTTCAATCCTTTCATACATTGTCTCTTGTTTTGCTTCACTATGTTGTAAGATATCTTCTAAGGTGTCTAACACAACAGTAATGATGAGGTCGATGTTGTCCTTCGTGAGCACACTCTGCGTCTGTGGTTTACTAGATTTGAACTTCTTCCACGATGTAGGTTTTGTGGGGGAAACCTTTCTTTTGTTGGATGCTTCAACCTCATTAATGGGATCCCTAGGCAATGTTACTTCACCTTTCTTCTTCTTGTGTTCTTCTCCATTGTGCTCTTCTTTGTCTACTTCATCATCACCTCATCCTCTTGGTGAATCTGAAGCTGTCTCTTGGGATGTGTTGTTCATTTTTTGTACCTCTTTTGCCTTCTCTCTTCTGCTACTTCTAGGTATATCGTACTCTTCATGAGTATCCAAAGGACTTCCTATTAGGCCAGGGTCGGATAGTTCGGCCTGGTTGACTTGGATAAGGAAATATGCAAGCCATTCCTTAGTTATTTCTTCCATGTCCTCCTCTGTGAGCTTATATTAACTCTGCAGTTCTTCTTTGTGCTCGTCTCCACAAGAATTGATAAAAATAAAATTTCTATTTGTACAGAACTTCGCATAGGGCCTGAACCTATGAAGGGTGTTTGGTGTCATACGAGGTAAGGACTCAATATCCCTCTTCAATTGAAGGTAGTAGGTGTGGAACACTGCATTCAACTGCCATTGTTTCCCCATGTCTCTTGAGTACCAGAGCGTGGTGAACTTCGCAACTAGAGGTTCAGATGGTTCAATCTTAGGGAAGGTCGCACCTTTCGGCATCTCCCAAGCAATGACTACGATGAGGATCAACAACCAACTATAGTGGAACTCATAGCCCTGGTTCTGAGCTTCGCGATAGTCCTTCTCTAACTGGTTGATGAGGTATCTCTCCCAGTTCATTTGTATCGCTTCTACACATTTTCCCATGAGATCAACAACAAACCCTGTGACCTACGTGGGTCTGTTCTTTCTTACTAGCTTACCTGTGATCAACTGGAAGTCTAGGCACACTGTGGCATTATGGATGGAGACTACCTTGTAGCCCCACTTCCCCTTTTCCACATTGCCATAGGTGTCTTTGATTGTTTGAGCCAAGGCACAATCTACAACCTTTCCTGGGTAAAACTCTTGCGGGTCTGGTCCTTGCATGCTCAATCCGGTGATCTGATGGATTAGCATTGAATCGATGGTAATGCGTTTGTCTAGCCACAGATAACCTCCATGGAAGCACGATAGTGGGATCTTAACGCACACGTTAACCTCCTAGTGCCTTCCAAAATGGGGTATCTTCATTACGTTTAGAATAGTGGACCACGTGATGTCCATAGTCCATGGTTGGGGAATGATCTTCGACTTCTTTCCCTTCATCTTGGTCAAATATTTGTGAGGTGCGAGCATGCCATAGCTCTTGCGATCTCCTAGGTTTTAGTCACTAATATTCAAGGTCAAAATCTTATCCAATTGTGGCTTGACTGTGTGTATCCCCTTCGGGAGGTACGCAGTAATCATCATGTAGTCGAAGTCCCTTGGGATACTGTCATGACTCACCACACCAGCCAGAGGTGAAATGTAGTCAGGAAGGATTGATGGGATGAGCTTCACATTCGTCAAGTCATCACGATGCTTGGTTCGTTTCTCAGTTGCAGCTCGGGATGGTCCAGATCCATGAGCAGTCGACGAGGAGGCTTGCACTCCTGACGTAGATGAAGCTTGAAATCCTACGGACATCACCTTCTCAGCCATAAGGTCGATTAGAATTTCTTCGACAAACTTTTCTACTGCACTGAGTTCATTCAACATGCACGCTCACGATCAAGTATCTCAAGTCGGTGATCAAACATTCAATGTAATAGAGTGGGTGGCAAAGTCTCAATAGGCACAACGTGATAACAATGACTTCTCTGTGCACTCAGATACAATTCAAAAAAGTGTTCTTGGTGCAACAGTCAAATAAATAAATAGACATCATCATAACGGATTCTTCCAATAGGTCGAAAAGCCTTAATCAATGCAGTTCCATCCATTATGGCGTGGTCCCAATGATCCAATGGCGAGCATTCTGATCATAAATGTTGTTCTAACCATTCAGGAGCATCGATCTAATGGTCATAATGCCTCCAACGGTCATATTTATCCACCATGGCAAAGTGCTAGTCTATGTTTTTATGATATTTCAACGAAGTTCAAGTTCTGTAAACCTTCTTTCTGCGAAGTCCTTTCTGGTGCCTCTTGCAATTTTTCTAGTTTTTCTTTCTCCTTGCTGAACTTTCTAGCCTTCTTTCCTATGATCTACGTCAATGGTTTCCTCTTTCCATTATTGTTCTTATCTTCTCTTGGAATAGTAACTTCGCACTGTTGTGGATCGTTCAAGGGTTCTGAGACTAATACTTCTCTTTTTTCTAGAATAGGTGCTCTACTCTCTTGTACAAACAGGTGTTTCACGTCTTCCTTTGTTCTTTCAACTTCGACGTCTAGATCTCTGGTCTTCAGTAGCTTCGACTGGTCTTTTTTTTTTCTTTCAGTAAGTGTTATTCTCCTAGTCATGAAATCTCTTAGTTATTTCTTTTTCTGTTCTATAGCTTTCTCTTCATGTTTTCTTCGAATATGGTCTTTCTCAATCCAAGTTTTTCCTAGAAAAATAGCAAATGGGGCGTTGTTCTCAACAAATTTAATGACCTCAAATTCTTCCTTTGTCGAAGTTCCATGAGTACTCATAGATATCTGGATAAGTCTTCCACATAGTGCTATCAACTTTCCTCTAAATAATCCTATTCCTCCCAATGAAGGAGTCATGGCAGGCTTTCCCAAAATTTCCCATGTTCTTTCTATCATGATATTCACTTGTGTTTCCTCATCCAGAACACAGTCTATGTCTAAGTCTCCTATTCTTGTTTCTATGCACTCTTTTTCTTGTAAGATCTTTGATAGATTGGTGTCTTTGTGATCATTCAGGGTTTCTTTCATCTATAATAATACAGTCTCTGATTCTTTCTGGGATTCTACCATGGTCTTAGTTTCTTGGCCTTCCTCGGAGTTTTCTTGTCTCATATTCATCTTCTCAACTTTAGAAATCATTCTAGGGAAATCCAAAACTTCATGCTCCATAACTTTACAACAAGGACAACTAGGTCTTCTACTAAGGCATCCCTTAGCTAGATGTCCTAGTCTTTTGCAACTGTAACAAAGGGTTAATCCTCTCTTTCTCTTAAATGATCCCCAACCTTTCCTATATTTCACACTAGGATCACAGTAACTAACCTGAAAAAATTTATTTCTAGGATCCCGCATCCATTTGTTAGTCCAAAAATCCTTTCTATGCATAGGAATAACATATCTTTCACAATTTTTATCAAATCTACGCATATCAAATATTTTGTCTTCTATTTGTGTCCTAGTTTTTAGGCTAGGACAAAATTTATCAAACATACCAAGATCCATATTTTTGAAAAAAAAAATTCCACTTATCTTACCTTTATCATAGCACAAATCTTTAAGATCTTACCTCTTTTCTTTATATCTGATTCCTTTCTTAGCACAAAGATTCACAAGTCAAGTAGCATACTGTGCACTAGGGAAATAGATCTACGCACATAGATTTCTCTTTTCCTTAGTTCCCAACAATCACAGTTTCAGGTCCTGGCAATGGAACCATTTGTTGGCATAGGGGAAAAACCAGGGTTCAATGCTTCAACAGTTCACCAACAAAACCCTAACTATCGGCCCTTTCGAAAACACCTGCGAAGCAACTGAAGTCTCACCTGAGGTAGAGGTAGGGGTGGTTGCAGGAATCAAGTGTATGCAACCTAGCTGGGACATAGATCTATGATTACAACACTCTAACAGAGCACTTAGCAATTGTCATTCATTAGTATTTAACCCTTATTCACAGCGCAGATAAACCCTAATTACAGAGCAGCGCAGTATTCAATGAAACCTAACACATTCAAGCACTTAGCATATATAGATAAATCAGATCTAGCATTCATTCACATTGCTAAGCACTAAGCTATCATACCAGATTCATCTAAACATACATTATTGCACTAATAATAAATCACATGAAAAATATAACAACCATAATGCACAAAAAAACCATAACATAGGATATATGTGGTTCACCCCCAGCCTGGGGCTACGTCCACAAAATCTTCTTCTCTTTATTGTCTTATGTCAATCATCTATATGCACAGAGCCACAAGATCCTACTCTGTGTAGGACAAAATATCTGCACACACTTCGCCAGATTCTCCTTCCCCGAGCTAGGGTACAACACAAATCTATCTTAAAATCTACACACACGCTTCTTACAACCACTTGCACTTAGCTCTGCAAGTGTTCAACACAGCATGTACAAAGCATTTACAACTATCACTTGCACTTAGAACAAAACCACTTAGATCTTCTACTCACATCGCCTAGATACTCATTTATATATTACAAAAAGGGCCTAAACATGGGTAAACCCATGGGACGACATCCCCATACCCGTTACATAAACCCTCATCCCAAAACTACCCGAAGAAGGGGCCAAGATCCCATGATATCCACTTCAAATTGCACTCTGCCTTTGACCAGCCTGTCGAAGTCCCAAAATTGGTCAAACATGACTAGCATTTCCAAAAAACCTGGTCAAGGGCCAACATGATGTCATCCAAATATACCACCACAAAGGAGTTGGTTAAGGGTCTCAATACATCATCCATCAACCTCATGAAAGTGGTTGGTGCATTTGTTAAACCAAAGGGAATGACTAGCCATTCGTAGAGACCTTCCTTATACTTGAAGGTTGTCTTCCATACATCAGTTGGTTCAATGGGAACCTGGTGGTAGCCAGAATTTAGGTCAATCTTTCTGAAGAAATTTTCCCCCTTGAATTGGTCAAGAAGGTCATCAATCCTGGGAATGGGGTAGCAGTTCCTGACTGTGATATTTTTTAAGGCTCTGTAATCAACACATAGTTGCCAAGTCCCATCCTTATTCTGCACCAGTATAATCGGGCTTCCGCAAGGGGAGGAGTTGGGTTTGATGCACCCCTTTTGAAAAATATCTCAGATCTGACGCCTGATTTTTTCATTCTCCATCAGCGAGCACCAATAGAATGGTCCATTAGGTAGAGGCACATTAAGGCTCAGATCAATTGGATGCTTGACTTGGCAATGTGTCGGTACCCCTATAGGTGAGGAGAAGATGTCTTTGTATTATTCCATGATCCCGTCCACTTGCTTCTGCTGTGAAGAGTGGTGTTGTGTAGAGGCCACATATGTGGTGGCCGCCTTCTGCTTACTATGATCATAGATCACAAAGAAGACAAACTTCCTGATTTGTGAATTGAACTTACTGCATTTCTTAATAGAGATTAAAGAAATAATAGTAGGCGACGCTACCTCTGGGATCCTGTACAATTGTCTACCCAAATTAATAATAACACTACTAGGTCTAGACTCATACGCAACATGATGTTTCCAAAAATATGGTTGACCTAAAAGAATATCACAAAATTCAAGGGGAGCAATATCACACAGTACCTCATCTTTGAAAGGCTTGATGTCGTAGGGTAGAAAACACTATTGGCTGACACAGAGATATCTTCCTTGGAAAAGCCAGCCGATGGTGTAGGGATGCAGGTGTGGTGTCATTGGTAGGTCCAGCCACTTGACGACCTATGCTGAAAAAATGTTCTTTTGACTACCGATGTCGACAATGAAATGAATTAGAGCCCCCTTAACCCACATCTGCGAGTGAAAGAGGCGTTCCCCTTCCTTTGGTTCTTCTGGTTTGCTCGGCCAAAATTTGGTGGTAGTGATAATGGCACTGGGTTCAACATCGATAATATTCTTCCCTCCTTTAGGATTTGACTCAGACTCAGAATCAGTCTCTGACTCAGAAGCCTTCAACTCAACCACAAGGGACTTCTTGGAGCGACATTCTTCGATGTTGTGCCAAGGAATTTTATGGTACTCACACCATTTTCCCGTGTCCTTCTTCATCTTCTCATTGCCCTTCTTATGTTGGGGTTGAGACTGGTTGTACTGAGGGAAACCATCTCCAATTGGTCCCTTTCTGTGTGGGTTGGGGATGCCTTTTCCCTGCTTCGGCAGTGAGGGGTTTGCAGATCCAAACTCTTGTCATTTATGCTTAAATTTATGCTCGATCTTGACAATGTATCTATAAGTCGTGCCCAAAGAGGTGATGTCCAGGAACTCCATTTTATTCTGAATGTATATATGCAAACAGTCATGGTATTTGAGCAAAAGATGATGCTCAGAGTCTTTGATACCCAACTTGGTGTGTAGGGTATGGAAAATATTGGTGAAATCTGGTACTGTCTGGTCCCTTTCTTGACATAGGGTGGTCCATCTAGTGTATTGGTCCTCGTAGATTCCAACAGGGTAGTAATGTTCTTTAATGGCATCCCGGAAGGAATCCCATGTAGGGGCCACCATAAATATTGTAGATTCCTCCATGAACCTTTTCTCAGAGTAAGTATACCACCAGTCTTTAACATGGGGAACGACCTTGAGGAGTGCAAAAGTGATATTTTCCCTATCAGAAAAATTGTGGACTAAAAAATATCCTTCAAGCAGATTCAACCATTTATCTACAACATCTGCATCTATCAGTCCTTCAAATAATGGAATATAAAAATTTACATGTACCTCGAAGGGGGTTTCATGGTTGTTGGATGAATATGCTTCTCCTGTGGGTAGTCATCGAAGGATCTGCACGAAGTTGTCAATCATTTCGTTCATTTGTTTCATGAGGGATTCCTCGAGAAACATTTTAATAACATCTCCTACTCCATCATCTTTCTTTTCATCCCCCCATGGGTTGTTGTCGATCTCAGCGTGACCGATCTGGTAATGGCTCGATTGGTTCAAGTCCCAACTTCTTGTACCCAGATCTTGTCAAGGCCATGCATGAAGAAAAATAAATGAAGAGAATACCACTTTGATACCACTGATCCATATTTAGGAGCGGAACGAACTGATTAATAGACTGAATACAATAAAAATAGAGATATGGAGAATAACACAAATATCCAGTGAACAATATCTTCTATTAAATAATGAATAGGCTGAAACTGTAAAACTACAGAACTGAAACTTGCGCGAATGGTGGTAGATATCTCTAAGAAGAGATGTGGTTTCTACGCACATCCGTGTGAGCAGAATGGATTACAATGAGGATGCATAGGCCTTTTTGATCTTACTCATGAATTCCAAAACCCAAGACATCCAAAAAACTAACCCTAGAAGGTGAAACATCAAAATTCATGTGGCCCCTATATGTAAGTTGGTGTAATTTGGTACCTCAACTTCCTAGGGCCATAAAGTTTGCATAAGACCTTGATTTTAGGCACGTAATAGCCCATTGGAAAGGTATTTCAGAGAACTACACATTCCATCATCAAACTCTAACTCTGTCTACAGTTTTACTGTGGCGAGCCAAAAAAACAACATTTAGGGCCCCAAAACAGCC
Organism: Picea engelmannii; assembly: GCA_009831015.1. Taxonomy (NCBI): domain Eukaryota; kingdom Viridiplantae; phylum Streptophyta; class Pinopsida; order Pinales; family Pinaceae; genus Picea; species Picea engelmannii. The sequence continues at coordinate 20,617 of WSFP011349807.1, forward strand.
TCGAAAGTACAACAAGATGTGATGACAAGAAAACATACAAAATAAGCCAGTTGGATTAGGCGAGAAGCCACCCGTATCCACCTGGAGGATGTGTGTGGCTTTTGACAGCCCCAGAAGTGTAGAACCCACAATTACAAAGTAGTACAAAAGAACGTGTTAAACAAAAATGGACACGAGGATCTAGTTGGAATAGGTGGGTGACCACCAATATCCACTTGGATCAGCTACAATATAGACAGGTCATGTATTATTGGAAGATTGGTTTCTATCTGAAAGATGGGTCTTGTACTTGGGGGTTGGATTCCTCATATATCAGTTGGTGTTGAGATCTGCAAGATGGGTCTTGTATTGAGAGTTGGTACTCTCTTAGATTTTTTTCTCTTGTTTAGTTGGTGCTGATAAACCCTAGAGATTGTAGTCTCATGTAATACATAATACAAAAATCTTGCACATATATATGGTGTTCTTTTTGTTTACTATGGTGATGGTTTATAGTTCTCTATTATTGATGAATGTTGTTGACACATGCAAGCAGCTAAGTATGAATGAATAATTTGTTTGAAGTGGTTTCTAACTAAAGTTTTGAAAGAAGTGTAAAAAGAGCTCTACATTGATTCACCCCCCCGGCTCTTAGTGTGGTCAGTGTGTCCAACAAAAACAACCCTCGAGATATATTAGAAGATGGATTTCAAGGATAGAAGAGAAATTCATTGATATCTATTGCAATATGGACCTCCTCATGGAAGCTCTAGAAATAAATATCAGACCATTTGGGGAGGCTGGAGGCTCTAAATCAGAGATTGGATAAGAAGGGAAATCAAAATAAAATAAATACATAGAAAATGATTCAAGGAAAGAACTAAAAAAAGAGAGACCAAGTTCGAGTTCCATTACCCCTTCATAGTCCTTATTTAAAATGGAAGTGAAAGTGGAAATCAAACAATACCAAGGTGATATTGATGTAGTAAATTTGAATCATTGGTTGCAAAATTTAGAGTTATATTTCAATTTCCACCATATAGAAGAAGATCAGAAGATTTTGTTTGCCATACTTGAATTAGTGGGCCATGCGTTAACTTGGTGGGAAATTCACACTGAAATAATTAGGTTGGAGGGTTATCCGTGAGTAACTAAGTACGAGGATTTTAAAACCCTCATTAAGTCCCATTTCTACCCTATTGGGTATGTAGAGGACTAATGGATCATTTTTCATTACTTCAAGAAAAGGCAGGGGAAGATTGTGTAAGAGTACACCACCGAATTCAGGAAGATGGCTATCATGTTGGGTATATCGCCCAATAGCCCAGATGTAGTGCACAAGTATTTGGGGGGTCTACTTAGTAATTTGTGAAATAAAGTGATGTTATTCAAGCCTAGGAAATTTTATGAGGCATGTGGGAAAGTACAATATATGAAAAATATAGGCCACAAGAAAGGAAAACCAAGTGGTTCCAAACATAAGGAACACTAAGATGATTTTAAGAAGGGGAAGAAGAAGTGGAAAAGGAAACAAAAGAAGATGAAAACCACTTCACAATAGTGCAAGGATCCAATTAACCATTGTAACCATTTCAATATCAATGGTCATGCTGAAGAAAAGCATTGGAGACTACATCCATAGTTGAACCCTAAGAATTGTAAGAAGGATGTCAAGAAGAAGAACCTTCTAGCTATGGATTCAATAATTAGATAAAGAGTATCTCAAATGTGGATGAGAATATTTCCTACACTTCATTGTATAAGGAGATGAATATAAGTATCCTTCATCACAAGGCAGAGAAGGATATGACAAAACTCTTCAATATCAAGATCCAGGTCAAGAAGACAAAGGTATATGCTTTATTTGATTCTAGTTCGTAAGACAATATCATAGCATCCAATATAGTTAGAAAGCTTGGGTTGGAGGTTCATGATCATCCAAGCCCCTACCCATTGGGGTGGGTGAACAAGGATGCAAAGACCCTACATATATATTTAAACATTACATGTATATTTAGGCCCATATGTTCCCTCCCCCCTATGTCATAATGCAGTACCATCCTTCAAAATCTTTGTCCTCAAAGATTTGCGATTAAAGGCTTCACATGTGATGAAACCATGTAATATGATTTTCTTATGTTCATGCTTTCTTCCTTCCATTGATGATGATCCATCCATACAAAATCAATTATTTTTAGTCATAATACTTGGTGTCTGGTTGTTGCATAATTTTCTTTCCCTTGATTCCATGTATCGTTGTTGAAGATTCTCCAATTTGTAGTAGGGTCATAAAACTGATGAAAGATGTATTGTACCCATATTTAGATTTTTTTTTATAGTTTATTTGGATGATATATTGGTTTATAGCTCTTCCTAGGAGGAGCACATCTCACATCTCATGCAGGTGTTAGAGACTTTGAAAAATCCCCAATTTTCGGGTAACCTCAAGAAATGTGATTTTTCTAAGCATTCATTGGTGTATTTATGTTATGTTATTAGTGGAGGGTATCTCAATATGGATCCCACAAAAATGAAGGCCATCATAAAATGGCTAGTTCCTACTAATTTCACTAAAGTTAGGAGCTTTGTTGGGGAAACATAGTACCTACATAAGTCTGTGGCATTGTTTTCAATGGTGGCTACATCACTCCACTCCATAACAATGAGAAGTAAGAGTTTCCAATGGGGAAAGAACAAGAAAAAAGGTTTCGATGAGATAAAATGAAATATTAGTCAAGCACCAATTCTCACATTTCCAAATTTGTAGAAGCCTTTCTAAGTGGAGACATATGAAAGTGGGTATGCTACAAGAGTCATTTTCATGCAAGAAGGTAAGTTGGTATGCTATCATTTTGAAATGTTTCATGGGAGAGTCTTAAACTAACCTACCTATAAGGCACGACATGATCAACAAAGAACCAAGAAGTCATTTAAATTGGGAGATCGAGTTTGGTTACTGTTGAACAAGGAAGGACTACAAAGCCTTGGTAAGAATATCAAGGCTCTGTGGCATGGCCCTTTTGATGTATTGAAGAAGGTGGGAGATAAATTATGTAGACTCATTCTACCCCCATACATGTTCATTTTCACAGAAGTGAATGTGGAGAATTTGAATCTCTATGAGCCTTCCATGTTGGATAAGAAGGTGGAGAATGTCCTGCTTATCGTAGAGGACTTACCATTAGATTATCAATTAGAGTTGGAAGAAGATATAATTTTAAATAAGAAGTACAAAACTACTAGACAAGGGTAGCATGACCTTTGGTATATTGGGTTGAAAGGACAACTGATAGGAAAAGAAAAATGGCACTCCAGGGAGAGGGTAGGGGAAAACATTCCTCACCTCATTCAGTAAATATTTTGCGGACCAAAAGCCTTCCTAAATGAGGAGGTATGATCTAGATTGGATCATCATATAATTTTTTATCTTTAGTACTTTCTACATGGAACAATTGGAGTAATTGGCTTGTAGAGCCATTTTAGTGGTAGGTCCTGTTTGGAAAATTGGGGTCCATAACCTTCTAGATCCACTTTGAGGCATTAAATGGAATTTTTGGGGTTCCAGTGTCTGAATATTGTTCCCATAACCTTGACTTTGATCTACACACTGAGACATTTCCTACAATGCAAGGATCACCTCAACCAGATCTCATATACGAAATTTATGCCTCTAATAATTTGACCACCATGGTATGAGTGGATGCCACAATAGCCCCCATTACTCACATATGTGGGGATATCCACATGTGTAATTTCAATAATATTATAGAAGTTCCAAACCTTATCACTAATTGAGGGTTGAGGAAGTAAAAACCCTAACCCTAGATGGTTATCAAGTTATGTTAAATATCGGGCTGGCGGGAGGAGATGGGGTCCATTATTTTGTATTGTAATTGTTCCATAGTTGAGAAGAACATCCAAGGAGTGTGATTTGAGAGAAAAAAAACTCTAGGAATAAAAGTATATAGTAACCATTGAATCCATATAGTCATAGTAAACTCCATAGTGGGTGCCCCCCTTTCTTTGTGCTTGCATTTCATAACTGAAGAAAAGAAAATTGAGCATAGGCCTCACTTTCTAGATAGTTTTCTCCTGTATTGGGCTTCCTAGGATACATATTGTGGTCATTTGTGTGGATGGTGTGTTCTTTTGGTTATTTTGATTTTCACATTTTAGTTATTTCATTAACTTGAGCATTAAGACAATGATTTTAAATATGAGATCTAAGGAAAATAAACCTACATAATAAAATATTTCAACATAATACAAGATATATTGTGATGAAATCTTCTAGTGGAATATCCTTTAATATTTATAGATCACTGATGAATAGTGATATTCTAGACTATGAGGATTTGGAAACCTACCAAGGAGGGGAGGTGAAATTTTGAGTTGTCGAAATTGAATGTAATGAGGAACAAGTTGAAAGGGTCTATTGCCCCCAATGTTGATAATAGATACTTCCTTTTAGAAGGATAGATTTGCAATACCTTGAGAGAAGGCATGGTGTTAGTAAATGAGACACACTTCCACGCTAAACCTAGCACAAGAGAGGGAGAAATATTTAATCAACAAATTAAATGACACAATAAACACACAGTACACAGATATTTTACCTTGGAAACCCAAACTGGGAAAACCAACATTCCTTGAGCGTTATTCTCTCTTGTTGTATTATTAATTCATAATAAAAGTTTACATGTCTAACCTTGGTCCACACCTAAGACACAATCAACATCATAACTTCTTGCTTACAAAAGAACAACCCTATAGCCAATTTGGATTAAATCTACATGACCAACAACCTCTACGATTACAGACTCTTGGAGATTATCCATTCATCATCTAAATAATATCTTTTACATCATTACAAAATTCCTTCTTTAGATGATTAATAACATGAAAAACCCTAAAGAAAATTCACCCAAAAATGGTTACCTATCCACATAGATCATTGGATACAAATCTCGTGAATCTTAGGATTCTATTACAATGGACTACCAAGTTGAATTACCATCGACTATTCATCATCCTTCATTCGGTCTTCATTCAGTCACCGCATGCCCATCTATTGACCTCTTTTTGGTTGAATTCTTCAAATTTACCCAGTCGATCCACCTAGACCTTCGACTTGCTATCGATGTCTTTGACTTTGTCTTTACCTGATCAAACCACATCAACCTTCGACTTGTTGTCGATTACTTTGACTTCTTCTTTACTTGGTCGAACCACCTCGACCTTTGAATTTGACTGCCAATCAATCCACCTTGACTAGAATTTCAATGCAAAGAATATTACAAACCAAAATTCTCCCACTTGTATTCTTATTTGTTGAAACCAAGATACCCATGAAATTTCATTCACAGATCCAAGGAAATAATGCCCTTTGCCTCTCTGCACCAAGAGAACTTTATGACACTCACAGACTTGATCAAAGAGTCTACTATGCTTTCCAATGTGTCTACTTTATACAGCAAAACCTTGTTTATTTCCACCATGTCTCTAATGAAATGGTATTATACAACAATGTACTTAGTCTTAGAATGATAAGCAGGGTTTTTTGCCATAAATATTGTTCTTTGACTATCGCAATTTATCTTCATATCCCTTTGCTCAAACCCAATCCATGAACACAATATTTGCAACCATAATGATTCTTTGCTTCCATGAGTGGTTTCCATGTATTCAACTTTTGTTGTTGACAAGGCTACGACCGCCTGTCACTTACTCATCCAGTTGATTGCTCCACCGAACATTTTGAACAGACATACATTGGTCGACCTCCATCGATCTAAATCTCCAACCCATTCAATGTCGACAAAGCCATGTACATTTAATTCACTATCACCTCCAGGTGCTCCTTGGTAGCATATAACATAATATTTTGTGCCACACAAATACCTGAATACTCTTCTAACGGTTTTCCAATGCTCCTTCCCAGGTGTCGACATGTATTTTCTCAACACTCCCACTACATGGGAAATGTTTGGTTGAGTGAAAACCATCGCATACATTATAATACCAACAACACTTGCATAAGGAACATGTGCCATGTCCTCTATTTCTTCCTTTGTCTTTTAACATTGTTCAACGGTTATACTTGCTCCCACAGGAATTGACACCTTCACAGGATTTCAATCCTACATGTTGAAACATTTCAAAACTATTTCAATATACTTCATCTAGTTCAACCAGAGCTTTCTATATTCTCAATCTCTCTTGATCTCCATTCCCATAATGAAGTTCGCTACACCAAGATCCTTCATGTCGAACTTGGAGGATAATTGCTTCTTCACCTCCTTTATTGTGTCCATGTTATTTCCAATTAGCAACATGTCATCGACATATAAAGCTACGTATATGAAACACCCACCTTATTCTTTGGAATATATGCAATGATCAAATTTGCTTCTCACAAATCCTAAACTAAGGATGTATGTGTCAAATGTTTGGTACCACATCCTTGGGGATTTCTTTAGACCATAAAGGGATCTTTTCAGTTTGCACACCAAATATTTCTTTCCCTTTACTACAAATCCTTCAGGCCATTTCATGTATATTTCTTCTTCCAGGTACCCATGTAAGAACGTTGTCTTCACATCCATCTGTTCTATTTCCATATCAGATGTCATAGCCAGAGACATTAGTACTCTATTGGAATTTAATTTTTTAGCAGAGGAAAACATATCACTGAAGTCGAATCCTTCGAATCGGGAATATCCTTTCACTACTATTCGAGATTTGAATTTCTCGACTTGACCTATTGCATTCATCTTCTTCTTGAATACCCATTTTCTATCGACAATATTTCTTCCACAAAGTAACTTGATTGAGTCCCATGTCTCATTCTTGTGCAAGGATTCCATCTCTTCAACCATGGTGTCCTTATGGAGTTTTCCCCCTGTTGAGTCGATTGCCTCCTCGACCAACTTGGGCTCATTGTTGGTTTAAGTTAACACAAATCAAAATGGAAGTCGGGTGGACTATACCTTTCGACTGGTTTTCTTACTCTTTCTGGCCTCCTTACAACCGAGGTTGGTTGTTCCACCTCTTCTTCTGATTCAGTTGACTCACCTGAATTATGTTCTTCATTCCTCAGTTCAAACTGCATTGTCTCATGCTTATTCTCGGTCTAAAAATTTTCTTCAGGCTCGGGCTTACTTATGACTTCTCTGAGACCAAATATTGGTTGAACACTACTTTCCTTTATGCGAGATCCCAGATCTTATATCATTTCATTCCTTCTTTGTATCCAATGAAAATACATTTAATTTCCTTCTTTTCTAGTTTTCTCCTCTTTTCCTTGGGAACATGCACAAATGAATCATAGACAAATAATTTTAGATGTGAAAGGAAAGGATTATTACCCAACCATACCTCATGTGGATTCATGTTGACTAGAACCAATGAAGGAGACATATTCAATAGATATTTTTCATTTTTCATTGCCTCCTCCCAGAATTCTTGTGTGAGCCAAACACCACTGAGCATGCTCCTTGCCTTGTCCATCAATGTTCTGTTCATCCTCTCGGAAATTCTATTTTTTTGTGGGGTATATGGTGTGGTATTTTGGCATGCTATGACACACTACTTGCATAACTGATCAAAATATTTTCCACAGAATTCACCATCATTGTTGGTTCTCAACACCTTAATCTTCTTATATTTCTGGTTTTCTACACGAGACTTAAACTCTTTGAATTTCTCGAAAACCTATGATTTATTCCTCAAGAAATATATTCATGTCTTCTTGGAAAAATCATATATGAAGGAGAAATAATACATGGGTCCACCAAGTGAACGCACTATAATAGAGACAAACACATCAATATGTACAAACTCTATAATGCCATTTACCCTTGTTGCTCCAGATGGGAACCTCACCCGACTTTGTTTTCCATATATACAATGTTGAAAAAATTTGACTTCTAAATTTCATGAAGGAAAGTCTTTGACCATACCTTTTTTATGCATAGCTCGAAGTCCTTTCTCTCCAATGTGTCCCATCCTTTCATGCCATGTCATGGTCGGGTCAACTTCATGATGATTTTTCGAGTCGATTTGGATAGACTCAGCTCGAGTCGATTCAAGTCGAAGTTGATTTAACTTTAGGAACAATGATGTTGTTGCATCTGGTCGAGTTGGTACTCCCTAGTAACTTGTATAGGGTTCGAATTCAAAATCCTTTCATTAATACCATCGCACCTCTAACCATCTTTCACAAATCCTTCTGAAATAGAGTGTGCATGCCTGCATCACTCATCTTGCTAACAAATATCAAGATACTTAATAGACATGTGAATCTTGAAAAATGTGACCAGCGAGAATCAATTTCCCTACAAATCATAGGTACTTATGGTGCCAAACATGATGTTTTCTCTAAAGCCTCTAAAAGAACCAATCCTACATAGATATCAACAACAGACCAACCCCCAAATAAAGACCCAAACACCTCACAATGACCTCAAGTCGAATATATAACCAGGCTATAGGAATCCAATATGGCGAAGAATTCAACCTGACCAACCAAAAATATGTATTGTGATTACTAACCATTTCACATGAAGCAGAGAAAAATGTATCCAAGCATGTGAGGGCCCCATCAATCAGATCTTGCCCAGTCCTCACAAAGAGGAAAAAATCATCTACAAAGTGGTTATTAACCATCTCTAAAGATTTCTCTCTAATGTGTCCCATACTTTTGGGCCATAGCATGGTCCGGTCAACTTCATGATTATTTTTCGAGTCGATTTGGATCGACTCAGCCCAATTCGATTCAATTCAAAGTTAATTCGACTTCAATAACAATGATGTTGTTGCATCCAGTCGAGTCGAAACTCCCTAGTAACTTGTATAGGGTTCTAATTTGAACTCATTTCATTAAGACCATCGCACCTATGACCATATTGCATGAATCCTTCTGAAACAGAGTGTGCATGCCTTCGTCACTCATCTTGTTGACAAATATCATGTTTCTTTCCAAACCTGGAATGTGTAGCACACCTAAAAAGGTTCTACTCCTTCCATCATGTAGTATCAATCGAACTCTTCCTCATCCGATAATTTTGTTTGACGAATCATCCCCCAAGAACACTTCTCCTCCTTCATATAATTCATATTTAAAAAACTATTCTCTATGTGGTGTCATATGATAGGATTCTCCTTAGTTGACCAACTAAACATATTGATCCGACTATGTACTAGTCGACACCAGGTACACATTGCCTCCCTAATATGGAGTCATCTTTCTCTCACTCAATTGATTCTTGTCGGATCCTATATTGACTTATGTTTCCTTCGACTTGCAGTCCTTTTTGTAATGCCCAAATTTACCATATTTATAGCATCTTCTTTTCAACTGAACCGGGGATTTAGATCTACCCTTCAACTTATAATTTATACCGAATTATTTTCCTTTATCTCTGTCAACCGGTCAACCTCTCACCAATAAATAATCTTTGGTCAATCCTTCCATGTTCTTTCTTCTCATTTTTTCTAACAGTTGATATGGAACCACATCTTATAGCACTAGTGTGGTTTTATTACTCCCTATATCCATGACTAAGCTATCCCAGGAGTATGGAAAAGAACATAATAGGCTAATGCATTTCTTATCCTTAGTGATTTTAATATCCATAAAAGATAATTGTATTATAATGTTATAAAACACATTTAAATGCTCAGTCACTGAACTTCCATCACTCATCCTCAGAAGATAACAGTTTCTTTCTGAGAAACAACTTTTACCAGTTATTTCAATTGGTACAAGATCCCCAACTTGTACCATAGTTTCTTGGATGAATATTCACTTGAGACATTCAGAAGTAGCGAATCTACAAGACAAATTCAAATCGTACTCCTTTCTCTTCTCTCGCGTTTCTCCCATTCTTCCGTAGAATACCTGTCGGCATGGTACCTGGACAGATTGTTGTCCATTGTTCTTGATATACAATGAGATATTCAATTTTAATCTTCCAAAGCTAAAACTTTTTTCGATTGAATTTTTTGATCTCTATTCTCGAGCTTCTCACTATTCTTTATCACAATTCTTTAAAGATTTCTAACTTACAACTCTTATTGAAACTAAGTTTTAGCTCAGATCCAAGGTTGTTAAACCAAGCTTTGATACCACACATTAGTAAATGAGACACACTTCCACGCTAAACCTAGAATAAGAGAGGGAGAAATATTTAATCAAGAAAGTAAATGACACAACAAACACACAGTACACATATATTTTACCCTGGAAACCCAAACTGAGAAAACCAACATTCCTTGAGTGTTCTTCTCTCTTGTTTTCCTATTCATTCAAAATAAAAGGTTACATGTCTAACCTTGGTTCACACCTAAGACACAATTGACATCATACCCTCTTGCTTACACAAGAAAAACCTTGTAGCCAATCTGACTTACATCTTCATAACCAAAAACCTCCATGATTATAGACTCTTGGAGATTAGACATTCATCATCTAAAGATTAGATTTTACAACATTACAAAACACCCTTTTTATAGGATTTACAGTAGGCAAAACCCTAAAGAAAAGGAACCCAAAAACGGTTACAAATACACGCAGAGTATTGACTACAAATCTCAGGAATATCAGTATTCTATTACAGTCGACTACCAAGTTGGATTACCATTGACTATCAATCAACCTTCATTCGGTATTCATTCGATCTCCACACATCCGCTTTTCGACCTCTTGTTGGTTGAATTCTTCAACTTTACCCAGTTGATCCACCTTGACCTTCGACTTGTTGTCGATGTCTTTGAATTAGTCTTTACCTAGTTGAACCACCTCTACCTTTGACTTGTTTTTGATTTCTTTGACTTCGTATTTACCCATTTGAACCACCTCGAACTTCAACTTCAACTGTCATTCGATCCACCTTGACTATAATTTCACTGCAAATAATATAACAACCCAACACATGGTTGTAAAGGACTGAGCTAGGTCATCCATAATTCTATATCTATGAGTTTCCCTTGCATGATTTTTATCAGTAGTACACCATATAGGCACCTTTGTTACTCTCGAAATAGGGTCACCACTAGGACATGGGATCATCAAAGGTGTACTAGACAATGATTGGGTGGTATCTTATGCAGTTAGAGGAAAGTCAAGAGGCATACCATATTGACAATTGCAATTTTTTAGATGGATATCTATGGAATTCATAAGGATTCTACGATAAGAAGAATTGCCAGGTTGAGCTTGACCTGGGGTTGGGTATTGTCTTGTTGGCTAAGTAGAGGGACCAGTCTTTTATTGCATAGAAAAAAATATTTTATGGGGGAAGAGGTTGTGTTACACATATGGATGTGGAGGTTGAGGGAAATTATGTTGGTCAGGGGGGTACCCTGAGGGGTAGGGGATACTTCAGTAGCTGTAGACTCCTTCATCCATTTAAAGTATACAATTTGGGTGACATGGTGATTATAGTATCCTTTCTCACCACATAATGTGTAGGGGAATTTTTTCCAAAGGTTATTGTTCTTTCCTTATCGTTGTTTTCCATTGTTGCTACTAGTGTTCTAGTTTTGATTACCAACATTAGTATTTCCCCCATTTGGGTGGTAGGGTTAAACATGTTTAGTTGTTCAAATGATTGAACATGCTGTATTGGACAATTTTCGACAAATTTTACACCATATTGTTATTGGGACTGTGGTGGCATCGCATTGGGTGGCAACGGACTAGGGAATGGATAGTATGGGTTGTTCTACTATGGTGTCCCATACTAGTTGTACGAAAATGACTCTCCTCCACTGCAATTTTCATTGCATGAAGGCCCATGCATATGAAATGGAATTGGCATACCTTTGTTGGATCATGTTGTCATTGATGCCAATGGTTTGATTATTTGGGAGATTGTTGGATCATGTGTCATAGATGAAAATGGTTTGATTCATTGATGTCAAGTAATTGATTGATTGATGATTGTCCTTGATGAGAATGATAGATGTAAAAGTGGAAACCAATTGCTAAATATGGATCATTGATATGATGCATAGATGAAGATGGATCAATGAGTTGTCATTGATACATGATGATGCATAGTTTGTTTGAAGAAAATATGACTTATTATTGTCTTATCATGATTTATAAGGTGCACAAATGGATGAAATCCAAAGTGGTCCCCTTATGGTGAATTCCCTCACGGGAAGACGCTTTACGGATTGAGTTATTCTAGAAGAATGGTTGGAGGACCCATGCTTGTATGTGGAATAATGAGATGAAGATCAATGAAGTTGTTGGTGAAACTATCCTATATGGATAGTTCTTGTCATGCCACTTTCGTTGGTATGTGGAATGTCACATAACTCCTCATGGTTTGAGAGTTATGGCTCTACGAAGTTGAAGGGCCCCCATATGAAGGCTTGAAGCCCCCAAGGTCAAAGAATTCAAAGTGCTTGAAAGGAATAAATCATTATTTAAATGATAAATTAAAGTGACAAAGTCAAGGTGGATTATTTAAATAATAAAAAGAAGTGACAAAATCAAGAAGGAATATTTAAATGATAAAGTATTGGAGAACTTTCTATTTATGGAAAGTGGTTAACCCTAAAATAAGATAGCTATGGAATCTTTCACTTCATCCTTTTTGTGGATCAATGTAGAGCTTCTTGTGAATATCTTTTGGAGTATTGATGGAGAGCTTCTTGAGCATTATTGGTGTGGATCTCTTGAGCATGATTGAAGATATATTCTAAGGAAGAGAGCAAGAGGAGGATCTCATGGACGCATTAAAGTTTCATCAATGTCAGAGATCTTGACGGAAAAATTCTCGGAACTTCAGAAACCCTAGTTTCTGAGGTATACGTGGGTTGTTTGTGCTTAGGGTGTGTATACATTTAGGTATACGCCGGTTGTTTGAAGATAGGGAATGTATGGTGGATAAAATGGTGAATACTTGTGTTTGAGATGGTGCCAAGCTCTTGGATGATTAGGCAGGTTCCAGATCTGCATTCTATGGCCTCAGATGTATCACTAAGACACTGTTATGACTACATTATTGTCTTTATGAATACTATTGTTTGATGTGATGGGAATTCTTAGGGAATTCTTGGTATGGCTTCTATGTTGTGGTTCAGTTTGGTTGATTTGGTTAATGAAGTGATCAGTACTCTTGTGATTCCATGGTGACATGATTGCTATGGTATACTAGATGCTTATACATGTTTGAGATAACATTCATATTGATCTATTGTGGAGCATGAGAAAGCTATTGGAGAGCTTGGAGATGTTGTGACTGTTTGTGGGTCAGTTTGGACATTGGAAGACAGAAGAGAAAGTGATTGCAGGTTTCATAGGATCTGAGCATGTGAAGCAAAGAAAAACCCTAGTTGCTCATAAGCATACACATGTTTCATTATACACTGGCTGTGTGCACACGTGGGCTGTAGTGAGCCAGGGCGCATACACACGCAAGCTGCACTACTAATATGTCGTGTACCTATTGAAAAATTTATATCTGTTGAGGATTGTTGCCTGATCTCAGTTGGTGCTGAGGGTGTAAGATGAGTCTTGCATTATAGATTTGGTGCTCTTGTAGAGTTTTACTCTATTCATTTGTTGCTGATAAACCCCGAATTGTTGTCCATAATAAAAAGAAAAATTGTACATACATATTGTGTTCTTTGTGTTCCTTGTGGTGATGACTTATTGATGATATATTGTTGATATATGTTCTCATATAACTGGTTGTAAATGATAACAATGGGTAATGAACAAATGTTGAATGTTAATTAAGAAGATTTTGTGTAAGAGGGAAGTTTTGGAAAAAGAGCCCCACACTCATTCACCCCCCCTCTAAGTGTGGTAGGTGTGTCCAACAATTGGTATCAGAGTGGGCCTTCACTACAAGCCTTAACAAGCTTGAATGAGATCCATAGACACACAAATGGATGATGAAGTTTCAATCCTTGATGAGGAAGACTATTCTACTTGGAGAAGAGAGATGAGATTATATTTGAAGACAATGGGAGCCGTTATTTGGAAGGCAGGCATTTGTGGATCAGTTCCATTGAAGAACAAGTCAAAGTTTGTAGCTTAAAGGGAAGGAAAGAATATTGATGCATTGTCTCTTAAGACCATTCTTAGTGGAATCTCAAGCCCTATCAAAGAGAGCATTGGACAATGCACTTCCACCAAGGATCTATGGCTAAATCTAGAGGAGACATATCAAAACAAGAAGGAGAAGGAAGAAATTGAAGACCACTCCATCAAGATCATCAAAGGTAAAGAATCATCAAAAAATATTGAATGCATTGTTTCTAAATGTGATTTTGAAAAAATTTCAAGTGAAGATAAAGAATCAAGTAATGATAGCACAAAGGAAGATATTCAAGACATTTCAAATGAAGGAAAAAAATCATGTGATGGTGTTTGCAAGAAGGAAGATATTGAAGGTAAAGAATCTCCCAATACTCTTGATTTCAATGATTCAAAGTGTGATGATGTTGAATTTTTATCAAGTGAAGAAGATGATCTAGAAACAGTTTGTGTAAAGTTTTTTGATAGCTATCCCATGGAAATAATAGAAGAAAATCTATTATAACTTCAAAAGGAAATTGAAGAGGGTTTATACATGTATAGGAGTGATCATTTTTATACAAACTATAACTATCTTTCCGATAACACTAAGAAGTTTCTTAGGAGGAGTCAAAGGTACATCTTGAAGTTAAAGGGAATGCTCAAAGAACAAGAAGAGAGTTCTAAATTAGAAGAAAAGGAAGAAGAGATCACAGGACTAAAGAATGGAAAAGAAGATATAAATGTAGATGATGAGATTAGCAAAAGTTTTGAAACCATTGTCCATCTCAACACCCAAATTGAA